>JAPYYX010001041.1:0-32376 GCA_030522605.1 Cremastinae sp. B BG-2022a | reverse complement strand
TACCGCTGTATGCAATTTGAACGATATCAGCAACATTACTATCGTTACATTACTTGTAACTTCCAGGCAATATTGCTGCTCAAAACTGTGTTCACAGGGCAGTTCTCCTTTAAATCTTTGAAAATTTAACTGTGGTTCATATTCTTATTATAAGGTATCAATATGCCAAGTTTCGTGAAATTCTTAACGGTATAGGTCTAAAAACAATAGTACTACCTTAAATGAGATAATTCATTATTATTTTATCGCGAATCATATATACGTATTAGGGAATACTTAACGCATTCAGATATGGTAACATATAATTTTTTTTCTATTCATAAGTAACTGTGTCGATGAACAAAAACAAGAAATCGATCAATGTCGTCTTTTGCAGCTGATAAACAGGTGCGAAATTTCGGTAATCGTTTCGAATTAAGACGAAATTTACTGTTCATTTATTTTTCCCTCATTGGAGAATCTCCATTTGGTCGATAAGGACGAACACTCGCGAAGTGCCTGAAGTAGCAGGTGAAGCCATTCCTTTATATAAGTACTTTTGAAAGAGTAAAAATGAAGAGGAGAGAAAAAGGACGCGCTTTTTTTCGCATCATACCGATGTAATGCGCCTCGAAGTATTCGCCATTTGCAATGCTAATTTAATTACCCATATCTTCGGATGTGAACGAGCGAGTGAGCGCGAAAAAAGGATTTAACGATACAAAAAATGGCGAATTACGTACGAAGAGAGTCAGAGAAACGGTAATGATTCGAGGCAATTGGAAAACTTGCACGAAACGATCTAGCGAGCTCGAAATCTGTGATATCCAATATGGCGGTTATATAGCGGGCTGCATCGTACTCGAGATTTAGGTTTTTTCATCATTTTCTCGAACCTCGAAACATATTAGTTCGGAGTTGTATTAAAAAAGTCAATTGGTAAATGGAGAAATTATGTGAATTGGTGGAAAATTGGTTCGATTCTGCATACGCGTCGTTTTTCGTGGCAAAAGAGTCATATTTTCTTCTTTTCGGACGAAGAACCGCGGCAATGAGAAAATGAGCGTATTTTTCCAGCTACCTCATGTTTCCAATGATTATCTTGCGGAACGAAAAAAAAGAGGAAGGGCCATTGGAATAAGGAGAGAAGATGAAAAAAAATGTGAGAGGAAAAGAGGTTCCTTGGCACGAGTCTCCCTGGCAGGTGTTGCTACGGGCTAAAGGTGTGTGTACGAATGCTCGGCCGTTTTGCTGCTCGACAGACCTTGAATGCGCTCGGTTCGTCGTTAGACTCTGAATCGAGGCGAGCTAACAGGGAACATTTTCGCATTATGTTCCCGACCAGCGACATTCGATCGAGAAAACGGAAAAAACGACCAGAGGGAGAGAGAAAATTGGCTTCTCCTTTCTCTCGCGACGAAAATGAAGACCGAGAACATTTCTCGAGAGAAGCGAGAGAGCAAAGAGCCAAAAATCTTACTACCTGCTCGGTCCTAATATCTCAAAATTTATAAACTACACGAGAAATATGGGAAAAAACTTTTGCCTGACCGCTCGGGTCTACCGTTCGAAATATCAAAAGTCTAACCTCGAAATTGAAAGAGTTAAAACATTTTACTTTACGAATATGTACTCTGTACACGACGTTCGTCATCCCCACGTTTTTCAAAAACCTCAAATAAAAGCCCAAATTTATAAAACACAGTAGGAAACTACGAGTTTGTAAAAACAGTAAACATGAGATATTCATCGGCGTGCGTCAACCCTTCTATTCTGATTTCTCGTTTCCCTGGCCGCCAACCGAGTCGCGGTGGACCGAGAGAGAAGCGAGCACGACGACGACAAATGGAGCTTTCGCTATCGAAAGGATCTGCGCAACGTGAGTGAGACAGAAAAAATGCACAAGATAAACAAATACTTGACTCTAAGTTATTCGGTACCCCATTGTCCTTCATTAGTACTGCACCGCAGTAGGATGAAAAACAATATAATTATAGCATACAAAAAAGTAGTACGTTGAATGCTACTATGTAGATATATCAATAAAACAAAAAACGAGACGTAGCACGCATCCAACACAGAGACAGAAGGACCGAAGAGCATGGGCGAAAACGACCGAGAACATTCGGTTGTGATCCCACACACTCTCAAAATCAACACACGCACATGACATCCAAACGCGGAAAATGTACTTTTCCACCGAGCGATGGCGCCTCGATCTTCGCCGGGTGTCTCGAGCGACGGAGACGGAGATATGAAATACCACGTGACCGACGTGACGAATAGGAGGGCAGCTGTGTACCGGCGTCCGGCACATGTCGCTCCGCGAGCCCGCGGTTCTCCTTTTTCAACAGTTTGCGTTACGCTATACCGGGCCATAGGCGTCTTGCGCGGCCACTCACACCACCGCGCCAACCAGCAGTAACCCCACGACGAGCAGTTTCCCGTCGTCCTCAGTCGACAGTGGTACTCGAGTGCAGAGAGGGCAGTCGTCTTGCACGCGCGCCAGTTACTCCTGCTTTCAAACGAGTTAAACGACGTATACCGAGGATATACCATCACAATTTTAATATTAATAATAATAATAATAATAATAAAGGAGAAACAAACACACAAAAAACATACCAATAAAATACATAGCGGAGAATTTTTTAAATATGTATGTATTATTATCATTATTGTTATTAATAAACACGGAATTATAATCACTACTGCATAACGAAAACACGAGGATAACGAACGAATTATTTTGAATAATCGAACAACATTTTTGACAACAAAACCATCGCGTGTGAGAATCATAGCGAGGATAAAAAGCTTTTTCAAGTCTCGCTGCGAGATATATTCCGAGTCTCGGGTTTTGACGTGTACTCCGAAGGGTTTCCGGAGGTTCAATAGAGAATCGGAGTAAGAAGGGGATAATAGAGGAAAAAGGAGGAAGATTGTGCAAAGAGGAAGAACGAAGAGTGTTCTCTCCGATAGCGAGAGTGCGCGACGCGTGAAAACTTACGAAAACGCTGACGAGACAATTCGGGACATTCGAAGCGTTTGAACGGTAATAAAATCAACACGTGCGAAGTAGAATCGAGAGAACGAAACGATCGAGCGATTCGCCGAAGTCAGCGAACAAATAATTCGAACGAGAGAGGGAAACCGGGATAGAGAAAGAAAAAAAGGTAACGAGAGAAAGAGTTTATGCGAGACATAACCTCGAAAATTGTCATCAAATTTCGAGTTCGAAGACCGGTCAAATAGTTGGGAGGAAAAGATTGTTCCGTCGAAGAAAAAGTCAGGCGATCTCGATAAATCCTTCGAGACAAAGAGTTTATCGGAAAGAATTGTACACATATATATTTTTTGTTAATATTCGCGCGCGTCTTTTTTCGTCGTCTCCCTCGCTCGCTCGTTCCGTCTCGCTCTCCTCCTACCCCCACCAGAAGCGCCGCCAACGGACATCGGGCGAGAGAGAGAGCTTTGTCCCCGGCGAGTGCGTGAGAGTCGTACACACAGTACACAGTCGCTCGAGCTGAGCCGGCAAACGAACATCTTTTCGTCTCTCTCTCTTTCTCTCCGGTACGCGAGGAAGAAACGAAAAGGAACGATTATCCACCTCGTCGAAAGTTTTTCATTCTTTTCCGATTTTAGCGACGAAGAGAGTTCGGAAAATTCGTTTTCACGATTAATACAGAGATTATTATCGAGAAACATAACGAAAAGCGCGATTGAAGCCACGTGATTCTGCAACTCTCACCGGATCTTCCAAAAAGTCAGAAATTCGAGTTGATCGGCGATAAATACAAAATAAATAAATAGAAAATCGTCAACCGTGAATTATCGTCGATATCTGAATAGAAGAAGTGTGATCAAGTATTGTGTTAGTTTTGAAGAAAAGGAAGAAAGATCGTAAATCGCGTTTTTAATGAGAAAAATTGTGCTTTTTCAGAAAAAAAAAGTGAATTGAGATTGTCGAGGTCAAAGGAAAGAAAATTGAGCGTTTCGAGTGCAGACGCGAATAATCGAGTGAGAAAAGCGTAAAATCGAGAGTGTTGAAATTTACAGAAGGAAATTTTTCGAGAGTAAAAAAATGCCGACGAGTTTGTTCAGCGAAATGGATCGCGGGGTGAACGGGGGCTCGGGCTCGCTCGAAGAACAGCGGGCGCTTCAGCTCGCTTTCGAGCTCTCGATGCTCGGACTCGAGGGCAACCCCGGATGCCCGGTAAACGGCAACGCTCCCGGCAACAACGTTATTAACAACGACAACGATCCGCTACAGTCATCACCGAGCAACGTTTTCGAGGAGGCAAGATCGAAGAAGAGCCAGAACATGACCGAGTGCGTTCCCGTACCGAGTAGCGAACACGTGGCCGAGATCGTTGGCCGACAAGGTGAGTTTTCGCTATATCACGACCATTTTCATTTTTTTTTACATCAATTTCATCACTTATTCGCCATTTTCTTCCACTCGGTCTATTTTAAAATTTTTTTCATTCCCTTCTATACGTTTGTTCTTTTTTTCCTTTTCATACAACTTTTATCCAAAATGTAAGAATTGCATCGTGCAAGATTCGTCATTTTCTTGGTTCCCAAAAAAACGTTGCTTTCAAGATGAAAATTTGTTAGTTTTATCTCCCGCATTTTTAATTTTCGTATTCGTACAAAAAACGCTTCATTTGTGATAATTTTCAGTAAAAATCTTGAAATTTCATTACTTTTTATCAATAGAGTTAATATTTTATTCTCGTACATTTTTGTTTGACGACTTTCGAAGTTTAGAAAAAATACCCCCAACTGAATTTATGAAAAAAATTAATTCGACAACAATGTACACCATCAGTGCGTGAAATATAAAAAAATGTTGAATAATACTTTTGTATGTCCGATGATTTTATCATCTGATATATCGTAATTGAGAAAAAAATGGACTTGCGGAATTTACGTAGGTATCGAGGCACGAAGATTAACTGGATGCTCTTCAGTGCCCATAAATTCGTGTAAAATGGCGTTGGAGTAATTTGACTAATTGAAGACTCGCGTTATCCTAGAACGAAACGCCACGTACCTATTTCAACGTCAAGTACAATGTTCGTTAGAAACGTCTTCGCATTCCACAATTTTTTTTGTTTTCCTAACGGAGAAAAAAAAAACAAAAATGTTGAGAATTAAAAAAATTCTTCAACAAAGTTTCTTTCTTTGTAATAAGTGAGATAATTCTTAATCGTTTAATTATTAAAATGTATATCATTAAAAATGGTATAACGCGATTGAGCGGACAATAAATGTGTTGAGAAGCGAATTTTTAGTGATTGATGACTTGCAAATATGAACTTGGAATGTTCGAAGCCTCGAGGGCTATTTTTTCAATTTGAACGTGTCGCACGGTCTGCCACGAAGGTAGCGAAGATGAGAGGAAAATAAGAAGTACGTTGCAGGCTGCGGCAACGCCGCGGGAATCACCGCGGAGATACTTTCGTTTTTTGACGTAGGTCGCGGTCTCGTTGCGCAGGTCATGATTTTTTGTTTGTTGTCCCGAACGCTTATTTGATTTCTTATCAATCGTAGTGCCGGCCACGCGAAAACTCGCCGTCGAAAAATTCTTGAGCCGCGTACGAAAATTTGCGCGACTCCATGTATTCGGAATCTTACGACTGTCCGAACGAAACGCGATATTTTTTTCACTGCAAAATTTCATGCGATAAATCCATCATTTTTTTAGATTTATTTGTAAATGCTAACCCCTAGATATGATAATTCATTTAACTTTTGCTTTTATGCGTTTACCGCAGTGACTTTTGATATTTATGAAAAAGCATCAACAAACTTTGGAAAATTCAGCCTGACGGTATGGCGGAAACTGCATGAACCCCATTATATTCGTCCTCTATATAATATTTTAAAAATTCCGAAGAAACGAAAATGCTAAAGATATGCATGAGCGACTAAAATTTATTTCGTAATTAATTGATGATCGAATACAAAAATGAAAAATTGCTCGATCGTAGCCGATTGACTTGCCTTTTATCCGCAAAAAAAGTTGCACGATAGTGATAAATCTCCGCGTCGGAATTGCATTGCACGTTGTCGGGAAAAAAAAACTTTGATTTTTTTTTTGAGATTAATTAAAAATGATTTTGCTGCCTCCTTTTGTACTAATTAAATCGAAAAAAAAGTTGGGTCGAGAAAAGGTCTTGGGACGAGAAATTTGTTGATTTATTGTTTTCATACCGCTAGGCGAAATTTTTGGGTCTTTTGACTGAAAAAAAATGCAAAAGTTGAATTTTCGTGAGTTCCGAGGGATTTTTTTAGACCGATCGCGGCAAATTTTTGGGATGTCCGATCTTGCCGCGAGACAGTCCTTGAAACCGGAGGAGAGAGCGAGAGGCTCCTCTCGGCAAATTTGAATTCTTCGAATCGAACGAAATTCGATTTGCCCTCGGTCGTCTCTTGGAAATTTGTCGGTTACGGCCCGACGTTTACTCCCTCCTTCGTTCCTTATTTCAGTTTCCTTTGTCTCTATTTCATCAATCCCCAAGCTAAATCGCTCAAAATTATTCACTTATCGTTTTACCATTTATTTTCGTTTTTCCTTCTGTACGACATTTATTGAATTATAATTTATTTATTTCATTATCATCATCTCGCGATGTCGTACATTTCAATTAGAGAAATTCATAATTCAATAAATGTAGAGATTAAAAAATGTAGAAAAGTATGTAATCCAAGTAGTAAAATATAATGTTGAATTAAAAAAAAACGTTTAGGTGAGAAATATTGTAATATCTTAATAAAGTAAAGTAATGGATGAAACGCGATTCGTGAAAATTACATAAATTCCAGTCGTATAAATTTCGGCGTTAAATGATATTTACATCGAGCGAAGCGGCGCGATTTCAAAGAGAATGTAGAGAGAGAGAAAAAAAAAAGAGAGAATTTAGTATCCGACCCTCGTTACTCGAAGTTCGAGAGAAAAGAAGAAACGAAAATTTCGCGTAACGAAATTCTAACGCAAACGCTGATGAAATATTAAGCGAGTGACCTCAGAGCAGGCTCGAGGACGACGTACCGATTTGTGCGAGCGTGGTTCCTGTCTGTACAGGCTTAGATTTAAACTCATAATCTGGAAATTTTGAAAATTCTTCTTTTTCCGAAAACTTGAACGAAACACATTTCTACTTTTGACAATTTTTATATCAACTTTTAAAAAACATTTAGAACGTTTCAATAATAAAATTTATCGCATTTTGTTTATTTGTCACATTTGCGAAATATTTTTATAAATATTTAGTAATTGTCTTGAAGAAGGTACAAATTGAAGGAAAAATGTAATTTTCTCAACAGAAATTAGATTAGATAATCCAACCGGAAACGCCAGTGTCCGATTTTGGATATGAGAGAAATTTAGCGTTGACCTCCATTTTTTGCTCGCTCGGAAAAAGAAAGATAGAGCGATTTTTTGCCACACGCAGTTATACGCGCGGCGGCTTACTCTCTGTTCTTCATTCTCATTTTTTTTCTCCTTTTCTCGCGTCTCTGATATAACAGACGCCTCCGAATAACGAAAGTTCTGTATCGCCATTTATTCTAACCATATTGCGAAACGTTAGATATTTCGACGGTTATTCGCTAACGCGCGATACGCTAAATATTAGGCAAGTCCTTTCATTTCGTTTCTCTCACTCTCTGATTCATTTTTCGCTCTCGCTCTTTTCCTCTCCGCTATTTTTTCGCTCAAGAAATTTCAGTAACGACTTTTTTCTATTTACAATTTTTTTTGTCAAGTATGTACGAAATGTGCGAGAATTCGACCTCGAATTTCGTTTGAAAGATGTTTCAAGGCGATCCATACATTTTTTTGTATGTATATATTTTTTTTCAAGATGATTCGCGTGTGTGCGATAGTTCAAAAGTACGAAATCCCATCTCCCTCCAAGCTGCTCGTTCCTGAAAAAAAAACGAATGAAACGACAACGGATCTTATCGACCTCGAAATAAATCAATTCAATTTCTACGGAATTTTTCTACTCGCCTCTGTCCTCGCCGTTTCAAATTTACTTCATTTACTTTAACTTTTTTTTTCGTTTTGGCGACCGTGAGAAAGATTTTAGTCGTCGAAAAAAAATTTATCCGCTCCAGCAAATTTTTTCAATTAAATTATTACATTTTCTCTTATTGAAAATTTGGTTTCATTTTTCATCGTGCAAATTCATTGTATTAAAAATATTTACGATTCGATGTCATTATTCTCAATTTTTGGCTCTCAATTATTTCAAAATTTTTCGTTTAGAATGCTAATCAAAAATGAGTTTTTTTTAAGTAATTTTTGATATTCGAGATAACTTTTGTTCCTTTTTTTTGGGAAAAAATCGTTAATAATTTTCGATGCGATAAAAAAAAATTAGTAAACACGATATTCGTATACAAACGGCCCACGTGGCTTTCTAACGCCGGAATGGATTACGTGAGTAAGCTTCTGAGTTTGGTCGCGCGCACACGCTCGCGCGTCTCGGGCAAAACGAGCACGTGGGCGCGCACAGTCGCGAAAAACGCCTGCTGCTTCCCCACTTCTCCTCGCTCTCCCCTCCTTCGTTTATTTTATCATTATTCTCTGCTCGAAGATTATCACCAAAATGGCGCCAGATTTAACAGTACCACCGCCACGTGTTAATAATAATAATAATTTTTTTGTTCTCAATTTGTCATCATAAAAATGGTGACGATCAAGTTTTTCAAACTATTTTTAAAGAAGTACATTGTGTTGAATTTTCAAAATAATTTCTTCAATGCGATTCTGAGAAAAAAGAAAAAAATCCTTTCGATGTAAAAAATGGGACGGAAGTTAGGGACAAATAATGATCGGATTTATTCGGCTAGGCGAGTATAGACAATCGTGTTGAGAGAATTGAACGACTGGGTAATGAGTTTGATACGCCGTTCCATTATGAGGATGTGCCTATTTGTTGATCAGCCTATACATCATCTCTCGAGCGTCTTTCTCTCTCCGGCGAGTCGTTCGCACGTTCTCGCCTCTCTCTCGTTCGCCGTGCGCGACCGGAAGTGGTAATGAGCGCCTCTACTGTCGCCAGACTCCGTAAATTTTCTCTCTCTCTCTCTCTCACTCTTTTCTTCTCTCGTGATATTGTCCTCCCGTGCTCGATGACTTTACTTTGGAAATATTTCGAGTTTACACGCTCGGTTAGTCTCGCGCCCGAAAAAAAAAAATGCTCACTGTTTATTCGGACCTGAATATCCTGGAAAAAAATTCCGCGTTCGTTCTTATTCCATTTACTCGTTGAAAATTTCTCCACGAACGAAGTAACAACAAGAGATACGAGAACAAAAAAGATACGATAAAATATAAAAATGAGACGAAATAAAGGTAAAAAAGAATAAAAATTTGAAAATAAAAACGAGGATCGGGAATTATCTCTCGTAAAATAAAAAAAAAATGTTTGGGTATTGTTTCCCTTCGGGCGCGGTTTTCGCAATGTTCGTGCGAACACTCGGACCCACCATTTTTCGTCAATTTCTCTCTTCTCTTCTTTTCCTTACTTTTTTACAAAGACATACTTGCAACATTTTTCGTTCTCCCTCGACCACAGAAAACTGACCGCGAAATTAATAATTTCCGCTTGGAAAAAAAATAAAGAAGAATGGAAAAGAAGCGAAGATAATGGAAAGAAAAAAACATTTACAAAAAAAACCGCGTGTGAACGTTTCATTCGCATAGATTATTTTTTCTCATACACGATTTTTAGCCATCACGAATTTGATATCGATAATGTTACTCAAATTGTTCACGAATGTCAAAAAAAAATTTTTATTTTCAACTCTTCACATCGATATTTTACTATTTATTTTTTACATTTTGTTATTTTTTTACGATCAAGTTAGAATAAAAAAAATTATTTTTCTTTATCTTGAAGATAAAAATACTTTGAGTGCGTCTGCAAGTCAGACTTATTTTTTACCCGGGAAATTTCGCCGGCGAAAGGGTCTTGAACGAAGTGAATGAACGATAATTAGATAAAGCGGGGACGGAAAGTTCGAGTGTGACGCGGATACGCGTGGACTCTGCTCGATGAAAATTTTATAAAAATTCTTCCAACAAAAATTGTTGCTCATATCTTTTCTTTCGGAATAAATTTACACGGAATGAACAAATTGTTAATAAAAATGTTGAATTGTTAAGTTCTCCTGAAGAATTATGCTTTTTGAATATATTTCTGAAAAAAATGATCTACAAAAATAAATTATGCAAAGGAAAAATAATTTCCCAAAGTGAAAAAACTCGATATCGATTCTGAGGATGCGTTAGGCACGATTTTCGAGATATTCAGTCGGAGAGTGAATTGCGCAGACTTCGTGGCAGCTGCCATCACCGTCGAGAACCATTTTTTCTTCGCCTCTCTCTCGCTTCCATCCGTCCTCTCTTCGTTTTTCTCTCTTCGTTTTCCGTTCTCATGAGGTCCCGAAACTCGATCGAGGCTTCGAAGAGAAATTTCGAACTCTCTTTTCTTTTTTCCCTTTTCCTCGTCCTTTATTCTCATCCTCGTTCCTTTTCTATTATCTTCCCTTCTCTCTGATGGTTAAATTCGTGAGAGAGTCGAACGCAGCGAGAGGGATAAGAGAAAAAGAAAAGAGAAGCGAAAAATGGAGAGGAAGGAAGGAAGGAAGGGCGAAGAATGCAAAGATTGAGAACCAGCGTGTCCCGAAACGCCGCGAGCTCCGCCTAGCAGATGTTTACAGCGAACACTGTCTGAAATGACCTTTTTTTTTCTTCCCATCTCTCTCGCTCTTATTTTTTCTTCCTCCTATTTCATTTATATTCCGTGTCCGAGACATGTGCAACGACTTCTTGACGATTATAGAGCGATGCTGCAACGGATCACGTGCCTGCATATTCATTTTTTTTTTTTCAATTTTTTATCACCAACTTCACGAGAATTTCGTCCAATCTTCTGTGCATTTTCATCTTTTTACTGGAATATTTTTATTTTATGAAAATTTATTAATTTGCGGATAATTATTCGAGATTGATTTTTCATTCCTTTCTTTGTCAATGAAGATTGAGAAATAATACTTTGAGATAATTACAGAAGTAACGTTTTTACAAGTTTTCTTGTATTACTTGTGAAGAAATGAATTACGGACATGAATTTTCGTGTTTCTTGAAAAATGCAGAAAAAGGAAGGAAAAAAGAGCGGATGTCGATCGGCACAGTTTTCCCAGAAACTCGAGTATCCGTTAGCCGAAAATAGTCCTCTATTTCTCTTTTTCCTTCGGGATGACGTTCAGGTTCGTCTCCATCACGTTCGTGCATACGAACGTTCTCGCGGTCGACTTCACGTGTATTACCCTCCGTTCATCTCGAATTTCCATCCACCGATTCCGTTTTTTTCCTCAAGAAAAAATACAAAAAAACTCGATAACGTCTTGGTCAAGAAATTCCATATTAGCCACAATATTATGAAAAATCTAAAACTAAATAACGTTAATATAAAAAAATCGATCTCCTTGAAATTTCTCTTGCAAAAATGATTTTCAATTCATTTTTTTTAAATTCTAGGGTTCCTCATAAAATTGTTTTCACTATAACGATTCCATCGCGTTGAATCCGCATTTAGTAGTTTTACATCTTCTCTCAACGATTGTGCATTTTCGTTCGATAAAAATAGTGAATCGTTTCAATTAAACTCGAGAACTTTGGGAAAGGTTTTAAAGGAAGCGTGGGATGACAATGTAGAATAAAATAAAAAATGAAGAAAAAAAAGAACAAAAACGTAAAAAAACGTGTTGAGACGAGGAAGGAGCGAGGGGGAGGGAGATGGGTTGTCGTTCATCGGAAGTGGAAAACGTGTCTTTGTTCATCGCGAGCGCGATAGAGCGGATTTAACGCACACACGAGAGCGAGATCGAAGACGAGAGGATATCGAATATCTTTTCTCAGTACGTACACTCGTTTATGCAAGAATAAACGCATACACGGGAGCAAATTTACACGGATGTGGATTAAAATGTATAGAAGATGCTCGTTCTCGCTCGAGCCAGACGACCATCCGGCTCGATTCAACCTCGCGTGGCATCCACCTTCTTCCCTCTCTTTTTTTCCCTCATTCCCTCTCGTTTTTTTCTCTTTTCGTGATCGAGAGCTTTTGTCTGCTCCTTTATTCTCTTGTCGCATGAAAAAAGAAGACAAAATTTTCCTCTCAAAAATAGAACAAAAAATTACAAAATACATTAATTTTCTGATAAATCTTTCTGCGAAATATTTCAAGATAACGCACGAGATGTTGATGCATATTTGCATCAAAAATGTAATTCTAATAATTCTTTTGAAAAGCAATAAAAACAATTTACTATATCTTGCAAATCTTTGTGTCAAGAATATTCAACATGAAGCTGTAAAGAATTGTTTATTTTTATTCCATTCAATAAATCGTAATGAAAGATTTGTAAATATAAAAATTGCAATGAGCTTTTTTTTGCAAATTGTGAATTTCTTATTCCTTTTTTAAGCGTTCACGGTACTCCGGACGGAAGTGCCACGTCGTTATTGTTCCCCCAAGAGAAAAAAGAGAGAAAGAGAAGGAGATAAAATGGCAGAGAGGGAGAAAAGAGGAGAAATGCGAAGAAGGGAACTTTGCAAAACAAAAGTATGAAAAAAATGCATACATATACGAGCGTACGGAGCGTTGATGTGTGCGTTGCAAAAATGCAGTTTACGCATATACGAGCTTGCGCACGAATGCTCTCGAGCGTGGGAAAAACGTACGTGTGTTCGTATGTGTACTTAACACGGAGGATTGTACTTTTGACGCATCGAGTGTGGGTGAATCGTGAACCACTTCCTCTCCGGGAACGATGCGGTCTTCGCGAATAATCGGATACTCGTGCGTATTTCGTGACACGCACGTCCTGAGAGATCCGGCGACGAAAAATTTATATCGACCCGATTCAACATTTTTTTTTCAATAAATTACAAAATTCATTACCTCAAAATCTTACAATTATTCTAAAAGAATTTAGATGTTTGATACTTTTCAAAGAAATTACAAATATGGAAAGTGCATTAAAAAAAAATCAAAGGCAATATTTTTTCATAATAATCGTAACAACACTCGTAATGGAAAAAAATGGTCGTTGTTTGCTTGGAAATTCTTTTTCCGCTATATAAAAACGAGAAATGCAATTTTTCAGTACTTTTTTAAAGAGTGGTAAAAGTGCGAGGCTGGGGGAGACTTCGTGCGTGTCCTAGGTCAAGATCCAAGACTTGTAATTCCTTTTTCTCATTTTTTTCTTCAAGTCTCGGTTATTTATTCTTTTTCTGCTCGGCTTTTCTCTCTCTCTCTCTCTTTCTACCTTTAAGTTCACGTCAACTGAAATAAAATATTTATAGAATATACAAACCTCGTTTTGCGTGTTTTTTAAACGTTATACCGCCCTCGAAATTTGTCCTCAGATCTCTTTTTATTATATTATTAATCGAAAAATTTATTTTTACAAAAATTTCTCTTTTTCGTCGTAAAATTAATTATTCCTGTTTTCACACAAATCATTCATTTTTTTATTAAATTCTTTTTTCACGGGTTTACTTCGATTTTTATTGGCAAGCACTTTGAAATCGTCGAAATCCGTAACGAGCCACTTATCCGCTTCTTCAAAGTTATCAACACCTGTTCATCTCGGGGAACGATGCAGGAGAGGGAAAAAACTCGATTTTAATCTCGTTACACAAGGCGAGAGTGCGTAAGATGAAAAAAAAAGACAAAAAGAGAAAAATAATAAAAGTTTAAGAGTTGAGTAACAAGAGAGTAATTCGTGAATGTAGGTGAGAGGGACTCGACCCTGTCCCACCTGCTGTACAATTTTTTGCAAAAATTCACGAGAGAAAGATTATTTGAAGGGATTGAGCATTAAATCGCATTATTTCCGGTCGAACTTTTATCGACTTATTTTTTCAATAATTCATTCAAAGAATAATATAAAAAAAGATTTTCGAACTTTTTTTCAATTCTTTTGAATGAAAACATATTTTATATCTTGATTGTTGATTTTGCGTAACTTTTTGTTTTATAATAATCATTTTATGCGTTTGAAGAACAATGTTCAGCTTATTGTGAGTTTTAAATCGAGTTCAATAACTTCAATAAACTGCGAATGATAATTAAAAGAGTTGCGAAAAATTAAACCTATTAGTTTTCCATTCGCTAATTTTCGAGAAGGCTCTAATCAAATTTTATGGACTAGAAAAGTTTTGAGGTTACATGCTTTTAAACGCACAAACTAACCGAGCTACAATTATTGAGCATAAATAAATGAATTTATACCACATAAGAGTGATAAAAAAAAAATATGAATAATGAAAAATTAAATGATAAGTGAAAGAATCGAAAGAAATGAATGGGAGTAAAGAAATAAAATGTAGATATTAAAAAAAGGTATATTTCGCGTTGAATTGTCGTGTGGCTTATTGTGCTGGATACATCGAAGGTGAGGGCCCGATCGCGCGGGGTCCTCCTGAAAGATCGAGGGGGCCCCCACAGGAGAGAAAGAAAAGGAACGCGTTGTCCGTAGCCATGAGAGAGTCTCGTTCGCCTTGAGACAAAAGCGAGACTCCCGAGCTCCTGGACTCCTCTCTCGTCTTTTCTCCCTTCCTTTTTTTTATTTATTCCCTTTTTATCCTCCTTTTCTTCCCCCTTTTTCTTCATTTTTCGATACTGCCCGGCTCGCCAACCTTCTGTGCTCTCTATTATTAAGTTTTTGCTATTTATTTGTGTCTGCAGGTTTTGTTGCCGATCCTCCCACTCTCCCTCTCTCTCTCTCTCTCTCTTCCTCTCTCTTTCATCTCGTATTCACTCCACACACGTTTTCTTCTTCCCTCTTTTCTTTATACTTCTCATTTTTATCATTATTCTCAGTTTTTTTTTATTTTTCGTTGTTATCATTGTTATTTCTCGTCTTCGAAACCTTCTGCTCGCTTTTCCACTCGATACGAATTTCGTTTCTTTGAACTCAAGAGTCCTCGATATCATCTTGCTTTGTTGCCTCGATGAATTTTTCACACGTTTTATTCCAGAAAGAATTTTTTTTTCTTTTTCGTAACAGATTTCTTGGAATTCTATTTTTGAAGGACAAATGAAATGAACATGAAAATTTTATGGAAACCACGAGCTATCGATGGGTATAAAAAGATTTCATTTTTTCAATTTGAGTTGCTCCAAAATTTTTTAAATCTTTTTTAAAAATGCAATGAATGACGTAATACGTTCTAAATGAAATTTTGAAAATTTTTTTGAGAAAAAATTTTTAATATAAACTGTAGACGATTTTTTTAAGCGAGTTCCCTTCGAAAATTCTTTCTCGTTCTTCTCGAGTTCCTCGCTTCCTCTACTTTTTTTTTCTGCCTCTCGGGTTTGCGTCCGAGTCAAAGTGAATCGGCAGACGATATTTCGCGAGAGCTCGGTAGAAGAGGATTCGAGACAACGGGGCAGGTGCACACGTTTCGTTTTTTTCTTTCTCTAAAAATCAGTGCACCAGCACCCGAGAGTAATATTTTATTTTTTTCTTCCTTCAGTAAATTTTGGTTCAGTGGAAACAAAAAAAAATGTTGAACGTGACATTTGTACCGTAACAAAGTTTGCTAAGTTAAATTTTGCATTCCTCGATCAGGTATAGAATTATTATCATTCCTTGAATAATAATTATAACAAAATAAAAATAATAATATATTATTAATTTTGGAGAGGTCGAGTTCCCAGAATACGTAGGCAAAAAATTCGCGTCCGAAAACGTGACGGGACAACGCGCCGAGTTATTAGGATCGAAATCGTTAATAAACCACCAAGCGGAAGATCCTTTCCTTTCGTCTTTTTTTTTTGCAATTGACTAAATTCGACCGATTTTCTGGACCGGCACGTCGTCGTTTTTTTGTTAAAATCGCGTCTCCAGTTTCTCCTCGAGAATTCGCAAAGAAATTCGGACAGAATTTTTTTATTTCTCTCTATTTTTTTCCCGATTTTTTTTCTTCCACTTTTTTCCTATTTTTGCGGTTTGTCCTCTCGCTTATTTGTTCTTATATTTTCTTTTTTTGGGGGGATTTGCAGATTCTATTTTTGTTGTTCTTGTATTTTTTTGATATTTTTTCAAATATTTTTTTTTCGTCGGCATCGTTTTTCGGAACTCTCGGCAATGAAAAAGGCCCCGCGGGTCGGTCCGGGCCGAAGAAAGCGGGCCCGCAGTATTCTTGGTAGAAAAAGGATCGCCCGGAGACTCGGACTAGCCGGGACGAGAGAAACTCGAGAGAATCCTCGGCTTTCAATCTCTTTATACCTGAATTTTAGCGAGGGTGGATGGCCTGAGATTTTTCGAGCGTTTTGTCGGAGCGCCTCCTTTTTACCCGCGGTTACAATCATAACGACTCAACTCCCGTCTATTTCTTGACTATCTACCGCCTCTCTTCTTACCTATTCAAATATATTCCTTTATAAGGATTTCTATATTTTTCGTTTTATATCTCTATTTTATTCTCTCAATTCGATCTACTCTTTTTGAAAAGTTGTGAAAGTTTCGGACTTTTTTTTTCACGGTGGAAATAAATTTACTGTCTATATTAAGAATAGATTTGTTGGGAAAAACGGGACGTGGGTTTCAAAAATTCGGACAAAGAGTTTATAAAGCGTCACAGCTTCCAAGCAGAAATTTCGAACTAAATAAATATTTCTCGAATTAATTAATCTAAAAAAAATGTTAATATACCTTTATTTAAATAAAAAAGAATTATTTATGGGCCGAAAATAATTAAAAGTATGCAATTGGAATAATTATTTCAAGATGCAAATTGAGTAGTTTAAGATACTAAGGAAAAATAAAAAAAATAATCATGAAAATGTTGTAATTATTGAGAAGTATATAAAATTTTGCATCGTAAGAGGGAGATTATTCGTTTTCACGCCTCGTGGGCGAGTATACGTCGCAGAGGAAGAACGGAAGAGACGAGGAGAGACAGTGCGATAGAGGAAAGCGTGCTTTGAATTCGTGAATCGAGATTCCCCGCTGAGAAAATTTAATCGCACATCGGCGCGTCGGATAAGGACGGAATGGGCATCGAATCTCGCACGAAACTTGCGCCCTTACGACCGCAATCGAATTTCATCGCGCGCGGGGATAAAATTTCGTGACGGAAAAGTTTATTTCCATTTTTATCTATTTTTATTATTATTTCTTTTCGTCACACTTTGTCGAGACTTTTATTGAATTTCTTCTCAACTTTTTTCTCACTCGTACGTGTTCTTGTTAACAAATCGCAACGAGACATCCCGACACAGAGAGAGAGAGAGAGAGGGAGAGAGAAAATGGAAAATAATAAAAAAGTTGCAATTATTCTCCCATATTTTTTTTTATTCTCACATCCGTTCGACAGAATAAAGAGTATACAAATAAAACTTGGATAAATGGAAGTTATCGGTTGCAAAAGTCGTGATTTGAATCTCGAAAAAGCGTCACCTGCCTTTGTACATTATTTTCCGGATACGATTTTTTTATTTTCTTTTTTTTCGTCTCGTTTTTTTTTTGCAGTCGAGTGAGGGCAAGAAACATTCTCCACGCGGTCTTTTCTCTTTTTCCTCTCGTTATCTTCTCTTTTCGCCGTGCGAACTCGCCGCGAGGTTCTCGCCGTGATATTATTCGCCCACGCGCGTCAAGGTCCTCGCGATTCTTCTCGTTCCGAATGAAATTCGAACTGCACCATTTTTTCCACGATCGCGACAGTGAGAAAAATTTATGTGCTGGGAAAAAAAATGATTAAAAAATTCTTTTGTGTTGAAACTTTGTGTTCATTCAAATTGACGATACGTATTATCGATATTTTATATTTAAAAAAAAGAGAACGAAGGAAAAAAACAAAATCGAAGCATAAAAATGAAATAAATTTGAAAATCGAATGCGAGTCGAAAAACATTGAAGGAAAAAATTCAAATTGTCACGAAGTTGACTTGAAAAAAAATTGCATAATTGAATAGATGTGAGAAAATGAGTCGTTTTGAAGTATGAAAATTGACAAAAATGTGGATAAAAAGGGAGGGAATGTTGTTGGGAACCACTGGGGCATCGAATCGTTGAACCGCGGAGTGGTTCAGTGGCTCCAAGGCCGGCGGAAACCACGGGTGGGATGCGCGCGACCGACAACACGCCGCCGGTGTTTCTTCCCTCCTCTTCCACTCCTTATATTCCTCTCTCCTTCCTTTCCTCCATTCTTTCCATCTGTCTTTCTCTCTTCGCCACTTTTCTCCGTAAGAAAAATGCACTTCTCGTGCTCATAGGCGAAACAAGTGCAACAAGCCCTCCGTATAAGAGCGCGCACTGCATTAAAAACGTATAACCTTCTCCCCAGACCGTAAAATTTCATGAAAAGCAACAATAATTTAGTCTCTCGAGACTCAAAATCAAGCCAAAAGATTTTTTCTCTGGATAAAATTGTCTCGAAGACAAAGAAATTGACAAATTTGAGTTTTTCAACATTTTAAACGCTTCACTTTCACATAATCGGGCAAAAATAAATATTCAGCGTGCGAAAAACAAATTTTTATCGAGATCGTTGCTTTTTTTTCTGATTGCGATTGTACATTCAACTGTCATTTTCATGTATCTTCAAGTAATTATATAATAGACATTTCGAATAATCACAAGAGAATTTTCGACTTCATGTAAGTTTGAAATTTTTTTTGAATAATTTTTGGATGGATGGAAGATACAAAAGAACGAAAATGTTCGCGTTCCTCTTGTCGTTTCTCTCGTTTATTTTGCCGTCCGACTCGCTCCGTCCTTCTTTATTGCGTTTTACGCGGCGTGCGCGTGTCGAGGACGCGAGGGACAAAAATGCAGTCGGAGAGCGCGTACACGAGCAAAACTTGTCATTTCTCAGTCGCTCGCGAGGATTTTCGCTCTCGCGCCCGAGACGCGGGAGAGCGAGAAGGAGAGCAACGTGGCGTGATCCCTCGAAAATTGGATCGACGCAACAAACTTTCAGGTGTCTTTGGATTGCACCGATCTTTTCTTCCGAAACCGCATCTGAAAAAAAAAGAAGAAAATAAATGGAAAAAGTAATAAAAAAATAATGAGAGTAAAAAGACGAAAGTTGCGTTCGGAGTCTCGATAATGATTTTCGGACGAAATAGCCTCGAGACGCTACTCGAACGTCGATTACGACGACGCGTTTGTCACACCAACGAGATTCGAAAAATAATAATGCAAAATAACAAATAATAATCGAAAATAAAAAAATAGAAAGTGTATAGAGAGAAAATGAGTAAAAAAAATGGATTGTTGAAAAGTTGAGATGTCAAGTTTCGTTTTTACGATCGAACAAATGACGCAATCGTAATTGCGCGTTTTTTGCTCCTGATATATAATCGCGCGATTTTTCGAGCTTTCCTTTCATTGCCAAATAAAAATTGCCTCGCGCGCTCTCTTTCTTTTTTTTCCACGTTTTTTCTCATTCCATATAATTCGACATCGAGACCTTGTTTCAATAAATATCAGGTGGAAGAGAAAAGAAAGGAGGGTAAAAAAATTGAAGACGAAAATAAAACGCGGATGAATTAAATTTTGGCAGATCACGGGTTTATGATCGAGAGTCATACTTTTATTGAGAGTTTCAATTTTAGAATCGAGCTCTCGAAAAAATATATGTAACAATAAATCATTTATTTATACTATTTGGTAAATAAAATTTGTTATATAAAAATTGAAAAAAATTTACGATCGGATAAAAAAATGTGCAACTTCGCAAAAATCGACGATACACGATTTTCAGGCTCGTATATTTTTTGAAACGTCGCGACCGATCGAACAGTTCGTTCGATACACAAATCGATCGCAAGAAATCGCGTGGGATCGAGCAGGATTTTATTTCTCCTGTATTTTTTCCCTCTGGCAAGCTCCGACCGAAAAAAAATGAGAACCGAAATTCGTCTTTCGCAAGAAATTCAAGGATACGATTCTTCCTCTTCTCTCTCCTTTGCTCCCGATTCTCTCTCATTGCTTTTCGTTTCGTCATGTCGTTATTTTTTCCGTTCTTATTTTTTTTTTGGCGCCGAGAGTGCTCCGTCATTCGCTTCATTTTCTCTTTTCCGTATTTTCGATTGTTGTGCAAAATTTTCTAAACAACTTAAATATACACAATGAAAAAAGTGTATCGATGTAACAAATATACATAGTTCAAGTAAAAAATAAACTAAAATAAACAGCAACTCATAAATTTGTGTACAAAATATATGTTTGAAAATGAAAATCTATTTCTGAAATTGTTCCCTCCGAGGTAAAATTTTTCTTCGTATCGCGTGGCACGTACACCGTATAGTTCCCATGGAAACCCCATAGTCATACTGCGCGCTAATCTCGAACTTTTCTCTTCATCCTATTTTCTCAACCCTCTTCGCTTTTTCCCCTCCCCGCGAGACCAAAGTTGTTTTTTCTTTCCCCTCGGAATCGAGCTTAGCTCAACGTTTCTTATTCTCTCCTTGCACTATTTACTTATCGCAAATCGGGCGTGTAATTCGACTAATTTCTCTTTCTCGCTGTTTCAAGCAATTTTAACAAATGCCGCGATAATTATCGTTAAATTTCACCGATTAGTCTTCATTATTCGACACTCGTTTATCCGTCAAAATTATTTAAAAAATGTGCTTTCCGTGCAAATTACTATAATAAAAGGTCAGCACGCGAAATTATGTCTAAAGCAAACAAATTAAATGATAAGTTGTTTTAAATAATATGTAAAAAGAACAAAAATTAACGATACTTTTATTCACGAAATATGTACCTATCATAAAAAATAAAATATAATTCGAATAATGATAAATTCGGAGCGTTACGAATAGAATAAAACAAAAACTTGTTTATTTAAAAAATAAAACAGCATGAAAAATTTCAAAAAAGTCAATGAATATGAATTAAAAAATGTCTAACAAGCATCAAAAAAACCGTGAAATAATAAAAAATATCAACGTAACAAAAAGAGCGAAATTTAGGATTATCACGACCGAGGGCGTCACGAAACTGAATTAATTAATTAGGGTGCTCGTGGTTGTTTTATCATTTTTCACTCTCCTATCTCTCTTTTTCTCTTTGCACAGGTATATACAAGTTTAGGTCTTACAGTGCAGGAAAAATGATATGAATCTGTAAGACTCGAGCATACATTTCTACATGGAAATGTATATACAGAGTCGTTTTCTCGAGGATTTCGTTATCGATCACGCACGTGCGAAGGGTGACAGTCCCTGAAACCTCCAATCAAAATCGAAATTGCCCTTCCTCGATTATTTCTCTCTTTCTCATTTTTCTTCTCTCCTCTTTTCCTTCCTCCCCTTCCATCAACTCGCACGTACACGCGTCAACATGGATATTGACTTAACAATGAATCATGCGGTATACGCGCTTTCTAGAATTTATTATCACTCGCTGAACTAAAATACATCTAATTTTACAATCCCCCTTTATTTATAGTCTCTTATCGATCGTTTGATAATGGATCACAATATTTTTTTACTCTCTTCCGTTCTTCGGATATTTTACGTGCAGTCAATAAATATATTCTCGTTCGTTTGTATCAAGATGTCGGATTGATTTCATAAAATTATTATTAATTACAAAAAAACTGTAAATTTGCTGAAGAGCATCAGTGAAGAGGAAAATCATTGAAAACGAATCAGATGGTAATTTTAGTTTAAAAAGTTAGTAAAATTGTTAAAAATTGAATTTAATTTCGGGGAAAAAATTGAGAGACACGCGCCTGCGACGATCGTCCGTTGTTGAGTCCTGAAATTAGCGTTATCGAGTTCATTCATGGTTCGCGATAGTGAACGAGAGCGCGAGTTCGAAGAAAAAGATTGTGCGAGGAGGAAAGAAAAAAGAGAGCTGAAAAGAGGCCACACGACGAGTGTGAATTCTCGCTGGCCTCGTCTCTTTGTGCCCACCATGTATCGAATTATCGATAAGCCAGGCATTTTTACACTCGAGTGAAAAACTTACCAAATAATCCGATAGATCAAACATTTTTTACGAAAACCTGATTTTCATCCACGAATTCATAAAAAGGAGGAAAAAAAATTGTTAGTCGTGTCTCAGGCGCATTTTTGAGTGAGAATCATATGTTCAAACAAGATAAGATACAAAAGAATAACTAATTTCGAGTTGAAAATAGAAAAAGGACAATACAAATATCGTAACGGAGAAGAAAAAAATGAAGTTTACTTCGTGCTGAAAAAAATGGAAGAAATTTTCTGATCGCGTTGCTCCCTCGTATATTTCTTTGGGTTCAAGAACGAATGCGAAAGCACATACTTTATGGAGTAGTTTCTCTCCATCTCTTCGTCTCTCTGTTTTTTTCTGAAATCTCTTTCTTTTTCTTCATCCTCGTCGTTTTCTCTCTTTCTCCCTGGATTCTCTGATCGCAGAGAGCCGCCCTTGGTTCGACGAACCTCGTTCATCCTCTTTCCACGAAGCCGAGACACACGGAGAACAGAGAAACCAGATGAGAATTAAAGAAAAAAGAAGAAAATGAAGAGAGCAAGAGAAAGAGAGAGAGAGAGAGAGAGGAAAAAAACTCTGAACTTGAGCTCGCACGAGAGAAACATCGGGAATTGCTCCGCAAAAAGAGGAAGAAAAATAATGAAAAAAGAGGATCATTCTCGCGCCAGTACCAAAGTGTATAGAGAGTCGGCAAAAGCTCGCGAGGAGAAATAGAGAAGAGGAGAAAAAACACACAGAGTGCACGTCCCTTCGGCGCCCCTCATCCGTTCTAACGATTCTAGAGACACGTTTAACATTTTTATTTTAATCGAATTACTCTTTGTCGAATCTACAAAAAAAACCTTTCTCGTTTCGATATTTTTTTCCAATTTTCGCACTAACTTTCCTTTTCGTTGTTTCGTTTTTATATCGAATATTGAAACGCATTCCAGTCGCTGAAAATGTCTTCTACATCAAAGTAATCATTTTTGGCAAAATATTGAGGTTCCTTCACTATTGTTTTCCAATCAGCTTCTGTACACGCGAGAATCGCTGTAATCCTGATCAATATGATGTCCTGAATTATTGATATTGAATGGATACCGCGAGTTCCAACCTCACGGTGGATTTAGCCTTAATTAATCGCCACGAACACCCGGAGGGAAGCAGGAATGTGAATGGAAAGGGAGAACAATCAGGCAAGGACAATGCTGTGTATTCCGAAACATGAGAAATTAATCCGTCATCGTAAACAGCGCCCGAAATAGAATAAAACAAATATGTACAAAAAATAAAAATTTTTAATAACAAGATCAAATGGAAAACATTCGAAATGTTATTTCAATTGATTCGAAAAATTCTAATATTATTTTTTATAAAAAAATTTTATCAATCATTTGTTTTACTTTGTATTTAACTGGACGATCCAGACGATAATAAAGTTAAAATTTAATTATGTAAGTATTAATAAGTTTTCTCGTTGGATCAATTTTTTGCGTAAATTTCGGCCATGTGCAACGTGCGCGAACGCGACGATACGACTCTCTTGCGAATAATAATGTAACCGAGCGAGAAGAGCGACTCGCGGCAGCTGCGAACTCAGTGAAAAGAAAGAAACGGGGAGAGGGAGATGAATTGAAATTAAAATCGCGTGGGGTTGTGTGTCACGAGTTCTAGTCCGAGAATGTAACGAAAAAAAAGAATGAAAAAGAAATTGAAAAAAAAAAGAAGTGAAGGATCGAGTTTGAGTCTCGAAATATTGAATGGAGAGAAAAAAAGATTGAATGAAAAAAAATTGGTGCACCTTTGAAACGAGCTCAATTTTTTTTCTAACATTCTTTCTCTCAAATAAATGCCATCATAGTCGAAAAGAAATAAATCACTTCACGATTAACGAGGGAGATCATCATCGTGTTTCGTCCTCGCGAATCGATAAATCAACTACGCGCGATTAAAAATACATTTCCCACCGTGAGTAATTACACGCGTTACGGAACGAGTATGTAAATAATCGTTAATGGTTCGCATTGTGCGAGAAATTCGGCGAGTGCGCGAGCAGTTAAATTTTATAATGTCGTTAGGCTTGAGAAAGCGCCGAGAGAGAATTTCGTTTGAGGGACAATGTATCATAGTGGGGGAAAAAAAGAAGACAAAGGAACACGTTGCAAAATTTTTATGAGAAAGAGAGATGGAGAGGAGAACAACAATAATAATAATAATAAAAGAATGATAAAAATAATAAACAAATTATCAAAAGTATAGCAGTGGGAAATGAGATATAGAAAATTGTTACGAGGAGCAATAAAAAGCGAGCAACAATAATCGTAATAACAAAAATCGTGAATAAAATAAATAATAATGACAAAATGATAATAATAATATTGAGAGAAAAGAGAGAAACGAAAGAAGCCGCTGGTATCCGAGAGGGAATCGAGTCTCGTCGAGTTTTTCGCGAACAAAGAAGCGCGCGAGAGTCTGCGAGGCGATTCCCTCGCGCGTGGCCCTCGCCACGGGGACACTGAGCGCGCGCGCGCGCGCTTACTCTCGCTCACTCACTCACTCTTTTCTCGTCGGCAGTACGTGCAAGAGCGACATTTCTCGTTCCCCGGGTCTGGGTATTCGCAACGAGACGCGGCCTCCAATTTCTTTTAATATTTTTTTTCTTTTCGGAGTGAAATTTCTTTTCTTTTCGTTCCCCTTTTGCTTTTTTTTAAACGTGTGTTAATATTTGCTGTCTCGCTTCTCTCGTTCTTTTTCGTTGGATTTTTTTATTCGATAGACATTCTCAGCTTCCGAGTCGATGAATTCGACCTGCAGGGGTTTTAAATTTTCGAGTCCCTTCCTTTGTGAGACGGTGTGTATAGAACTTTTATGGGACAGAAAATATTAAAGTAACATGAGAAAATTTGTTAACTCTTGAAGATTCCCACGTTGAAATCAGATATTGTTATTGTATAGTATGGTTGAGGAGTAAAAAATTATCTTCCTCGTGGTATGAATGTTTTTGGATCACATTTTTTAAATTATTGTCGATTGGTTCTTAGAGATTTTAGTGAGTATGCGCAAGATAATTGTTTTGCCGCCGCGCGGTCCACGAAGTTTCCGGTAGACTCGGGCGCGTTTCTCGGGGAGCTTTCGCCATGAGTCAGAAATTCAGTTATGCAGTTGCGCACACAATGTGCGGCAATTTCGCGTGGATTGAGCTATACGAGAGCGAAAGCACGAGCCAGAGTGGGCGAAGTGAAAGATAGAGGGACTTGAGACGAAAGAGTTGGGAGAAAAAAGGAGAAAAATATCAAGAGAGAGAGAGAAAGATATTGGAGAGGTCCATTGTCCCTCAGTGTTTCACTCTGTACTCGAATTGTCTCGAATTATATTTGTGTTGGTACACTAGAAATATATTCCTCAAGTATACGCGATACGCAATAAATTTGTTCCAATGCGAAAACACGCAGCTGGGACACGCATTGTCAAAACTCGCTCGGTTACTTTCATTTTCATTTTTATTTATTTCATTTTTTCAGAGGTCCTTTGGCTCTCGCGCGTTACATTTTTAGTTCTCGATTTTCAAATTTATTTCTTCCGTAACCTACGCGAAATTTCGGATCGAGTGTTGAAAGTAAAATCGAGAAAAGTAAAAATATTTTTGCACTATAAATTTCCATTTTTTTCCACAAACGTTTCGTTTCGTGGATAATTATAACAAGGAGATTAATAAAATTGACCAGGAAGTGTATCCAACGTAATGAGACGAGGTGAGATGCACTCTAATCCGATGTCGACGACGTTACGAGAGAGTAAGAGATAAAAAGAGAGAAAGAGAGAGAGAGAGAGAGAGTAGTCGCGAGAGATACCCCCTTCTCGTCTATTTATAGACTACTCACTATTTATAGTGCGCTTCTTAAGGTAATCCAACCATCTCTCTGCTGACAGAAGCAAACAGAAACTCTTCGTACACTTGTCCAGCTGTTGTATCAACTATCATGATCGAAATGACACTCGAAATTATCCATATGAACATTAGTGAGTAAATTTTAATACCAGCGATCGATTACTAATCATAAAAAATACAAAAATTACTACTAGCAAATTAAATTCATCATTTATCATTGACCATTCACTAAATTAATTCATTTCTACCATAAATATTTTTGTAAAATCAAATCTCCATCTATATAGTACGTACAACAAAAAAATATAACTAAAATTATAAAAAAGGTAAAATGTACTATTTCTTTTGCTATTTTTTGAAAATGGATATTTATCAATCTGAAAGCATTTTTTTGTGATGAATGTATTCTTTAAATTGATTGAGTTCGCTTCGTGTATAGTTGGCCAGGTCAGGACTTATTAATACATACTAACCTAGCACACTGAACCCCTAAGAAGGTTGGAAACTTGGAGATTATACGAGGAAGGTTCTCGAGTTAATAGTCACCGATGAGAATGAGTTAGGGCCGGAGATTCGTGTGTGGAGAGAACAAGATTTCAGGAGCTACCGTGAACAAAATCTTTCTCCCGTGGACCAGAGACGAAGATTAGGAAACGAGAAATAGAGAACGAAAGAGAGATAGAGAAAGCAGCAGTGTTCGTCGAGTTCAATCTTAATATAGTGTCAACTCCATCCCATTCTTAAGTCGGAATCTCTTTTCTTTCCTTTAAAACGTTTTCTACAATGTATCTCTATATTTTGTTAGAAATATTATATTTTATTCAGTTCCTAACATACACATGGGTTAACCACTATTTAATCTATTTATTGTACACTACACTAGTATTTATAAACTTGACTAATGACGATAAGCAAATCAACTATACCATCACTAAACTTGATTACAAACACGTTCAACCGATCAATTCACTAATCATTAAACTATTCACTATACATTCAAGCAAGAGGTACTAATCAAGGAAATAAAAAAACTACTATTATTAATCATTAGCTACTATATAACTATTAACGATAAACTAATTAACTATACTACTGAACTTGATTTTCAAACCCTTTCAACTGATCAATTCACTGATCTTTAACTATTCACTATACGTTCAAGCAAGAAGTACTAATCAAGAAAATCAAAAGTAGACTGTAATTAATCATTAGCTACTATGACTTGTTAACAAAGATAATTATATACAAAAAAAGGTGTCGATATTCGAATGCTCTCCACAAATCAATTGAAAGATTCGATCGCCGTAACTCGTGGTGTTTTACTACACACGATCCTTTCTCGACAGTGTCAGTAGAGTTCAATCTTAATATAGTGTGACCCCCACTGCTATTTTCTCTCGAATTCCCTCTCTTTCTCTTTTCCTTCGCGAGCTTAGATTCAGTCGAGGAAATATACAACGACCCACACGGAGCGAACGTGCGAGAGAGACAGCCGGAGAGAGAGCGAGAGAGAGAGGGGAATAGTTTTCTCTTTGTCGGTTTTATAACTATAGAGGAATAAGTGCGTGTTCGCGGGGACGAGTGAACGGACGTACCGACGGACGGATGGACGTGCATGCTCATCGGCTGCGTGCGTGCATTGCACCTCGCCTTCTCCCGGTTATTTCAGAAGAGACACCCCTGTCTGCTCTTCTCTCTCTTTCTCTCTCCGTCTCTCCTTCTCACACGCTCCGCCACACTCGCATTTATTCGCTCCGCCGCTCATGAACGAGCTCGACGAGCTCACGCTTTTCGCGATGGCAAAACAGAACAGATACGCTACTCCGGATGAAGAAATTACTTTACGAATGATAACCATGCGCATATACGAATAATCGAAAAGAATTGTTTCGAAATTACTGCAATTTTTTTTCCCAAATCGCGCGAGACACGTCGTTCGTGCATTAATAAATGCTTATTCATAGTATTTTTACACGGGAAAACTAGTTTCTCATAATAGCCGGGTAAACGTGATTTAGTAAAATATAGTTTATTTTTATATCTATAAAATAGTTGAAGATTTTGTAGTGAATATAGATATTCCGAGAGGAGCAGCGGTGGGTATAATCTCTTGAATTTATGTCTCTATATGCAATTCTTGGTGCGTAAAGTACGATATAGTTATTCCATCGCGCAGTTAAATGCAGAAAGCTCTGGTCTCTTGCTCTCCGCGAGCCATTCGCGAGTCTCCGTGCACTCGAGGAGAGAGGAGGCGAGGGTTCCGAGAGATCGCTCTACCCGAGTGTCATCGATCTATTTGCGGAGCTGGAATTTCTTGCCATCGAGAGAAAGAACCAGAGAAAGAGAGAAAAAGACGAATAGCTTCAGAGAAAAAATAAATTGTTTGGCAAAAGGTTAATAATGATGCTGATTGTCTAAGAAATTGAATATTCGGAAGGATTTCATATTGAGAAAAATCTGAGGTGGATAACCTTTGGCGAAAACATGCGCAGTATATAATTTCCTTTTTTTCCTTGAAGAAAAATGAAAAGAAATTTCAATATTCAAAATAAATTGGAGAGTTTTAATTTTTAGTGAATATCGTGTTTGTACTGGAATTTCTAAAAAATCGTCATCGGTGAAAAATAAATTCTATATAGTTAAAGGTTATGAAAATTGCAGACTGTTTAAGAAAGTGAACATTCAAAATGACTACATGTTCCAAAATTTAATAAGCAGGATTCTTTTCCCTTTGATATAAAATTTTAAAAAATCTCAATATTCCAAATAAAATAAAGAGTTGTTTTTTTAATAGTTAATCTCGCATTCGTCGCGGAATTTTGAAAAAATTGACTTTTACGCCCTTCTGGTTGGGAAAATCAACCGCACACGTTCTCTCGTGTCCGTGAACGTACGAGTCTGTGGAGAACGAGATTCCGAGGTCCCGTGGCGACGAAGACGACGCCGGCAGTGGCCGACGGTCGTCGCCTCCTTGCCGAGGTCACGGAAATCGATCGCCAGCCACCAACTCCCTCATATTCGCCCCACCACTTACAATTTCGCATGAGTCTGGATTTCAATTTTAGAAGTTAGCCAACCATTTTCATCCAAACAACAATGTATACATAATTATTTACATCAAGTTACTTCCTATAAAACATTTGCATAAAATTCTTCTTCAAGGGTAAACCGTGACTCGCCGGTCGATATAAAATCCCGGCTTTGAAATACTCTCGCCCTCCGTTTTTTTTTCTTTTTGACCACACGCTTCTATTAGCCATACTCCAACAATGACGTCAGCATTTTTCTCCGCACGTATACACACTCTTATATCGAATTTTCAGCCAGAGGTTAATCTTTTTGGGAAAAACCGCTGGGGGACTCTTGCCGAAAGAGGAAAAAAAAATAAGCACCTGCTCAAATTTTCTTTCTGGAAAAACTTTGCTCAGCGTATTTACCGATGGAAAACAAAAAATTAACTAGTTGTTGAGTATTTTACAAATGCGAGTTGAAAATGTTGTCAACCATTGGTAATATAGTCTACTCGTTTTCTTGTAATTCATAGTTGGTTTTTCTGTCGCATAGTTGTCTTTTACAGTTGCAAAATTACTTTCTATCATTTATAGTACCATGTTCTGAGATACTATACAGCTTTGCATATTTTTTTCTATTTCTTATTCTTCATAGTTGTTTTTCGTTAACTCATAGTTGTTTCTCGTCGTTTACTTTCGATCATTTAATTGTACCGTATTCTCGCGTACTACAAAATTATGGACATCCCAATGGTCTTTTGTTTACTTTTCTTCTTCATAGTAGTCTTTTACTCTCTTTTATAGTTGTCTTTCATCGTTGCAAAATTACTTTCCACTGTCCATAGTGTCATACATATTTTCTTATAGATACTATACAGTTTTGCGCACTTCGAAATGGTTTTTTGCATTTTTTTGTGAAATCTCCTGATTCCAAGTACAAAATTTCGATGCAATAAATAATTATTAGGACGCGAGGTCGCTCTCTTGGCGTTTCTCGAGCAACGGCAGCATCATCGGCGCAATCTTTCCGAGTGTTCTCTCTCCCGCAGAGTTTGCTCTCGTCACGTGGTAGGGGAGCTGTGCTGGTGCTGCAGTGTGTGCAAGCTGCCGGAGCTGTAGAGAGGGAGAAAGCAGGGAACACCGTGGGGCGGAGCGTAGTGGGGAAGAAAAGGGGATTCCCGGCCGGTGAGCGGCGGCGCTCACAGCGCTCGCGCGCGCCCGAATGTTCTCTCGACCGATGCATTGTGGGGGTGTTGGCCTTCAACTTGACGGCGCAGTTTCACTGACCTGCCTGAGAAACTCGTATACGAGTCGCGCAGCGGTGAGTGCGCTCGTTCGCTCGCTCGATCCTTCTCGTCGCACTCACTCTCTCATTCTATCAAATTCATCGAACTTATCAAAGTTGCACACTTACATTTTTGTCCTCAAGGACACTCTCTCGAAATTTCGAAAAACATTTCGCTGAAATTTTCAATAACGTTCAAACACGTGAAATGAAATATTTCGAAATATTTTTCATGAAACTTTTTAAATTAATACATTTATTATCTAAAGCATTCGCTAATTTAGATAAACATCGAAATACGAATTTTCGTCTCGGATCTCTCAATCTCTCTTGAAAAATTCAGAAAAAATTTTTTATCATCCCTCGACAAGCTTTCACCATTATTTGTACAGCGGCGACTGGTTCTCGAGAGGACGGTATTTTTTTTACTACTCATTCATCGTGGACGAGACAGAAAAATGAAAAGGACCGACATCCTTCGCTTACCGATATGCGTTTTACTCGCGAGCAGTCTGGCGCTCGCGTTTCGGTGGGCGTTCTCGACGGTCCTCCAAAAATCCAAGGAGAGCAATTATCCAATATGGTGGACGAAAGAGTGGGGCAAAGCAGATGGCCACGTCTTTCTTTTAAAATTCTTATTCGTATATTTATTCTAAAAATAAAACCATTTATGAAAATTTCGTCAAAACTCGAAAAATGAATTTAAACGATTAATCATTTTTTATCCAAAAATTTTTCTGGATATTTGTTGAAATTTCAATGAACGATTCAGTATTATGGAAAAGAATTTGAGAGAAAGTATACTTACCCTCGAAAAAAAGTAATCACCTGTTAAATAACTTCCTTCATAAAATTCTTCATGTTGCAACGTTTATATTGAAAAGACGTGAAAAAAATGAGTACATAATCGCGAAAAATTTGATGACTCGCTCGGAATGGGAATTATCGAGAGAATATTCGATATCGCGGATAACAACACGGATGGGGAGGCTTTTCGGTCGAGTGGCGAGCATCGAGGCTGCGGCCACAAATCGATCGTACGAGAAGTAGCTTGGCGCACAATTCGTTTTCAATATACGTGTGGAATAAAAGAGATCTATATATTCTTTATATACATATAAATATCTTTCGTACGTACATATATTTTTGATTGTATGTATTTCCATGTCGAGTTGGTATATGAAATGTCAGCGAGAGAGAGAGAGAGAAAAGGAAAAACGGCCATTTCGAAGGGAACCACCGAGTCGTCTCTGGAAGTTTCCCTCCTGTGTGACCGGCTGCGGCTTTTAGCAACGTCACACTCCTAGCTGCTGCCTGATGCTACGTCGTAACGTATATAGAAAGAGGGAAGCCATTCCTCGGGGCTCGACTCTATAATACACGATCGTGGGAATTGAGTCAAGCCTCGCGTTCAAGAACTACGCACCACAAGCCAAAATATATTCTCGTCATTTCGATTTTTCCAATTCAAAAAATACACACCTTTTCTATACACTGTATAGTAATTTAAAAATAATCGTCTCGAAATTCACAAAGATTTTTGGCCACAGAGATCTCAGTCGTACGATTTCAAAGAGCTGTCATCCGTACGGTACCAAAAATAAAATTAATTTTCTCATGGTTGAAAAATAATTTATACAAAATTTGAAATAATTTTTGGCAAAGCCACGTGTTTTTAACAATATTATTTTGAATTTTTATCTTCAAGAAGATTTTTTGAGAGACATTTTTAACCGGACGTTAATTTTTCTTTAAAAATAAAAGAGAGCCGCCGAGAGGTAATCGAGAGTTTATCTCAGGGAGCGAGAGGTTCCCTTGTAAACACGGGAACCAAAAACCTTCCGAAAGTCTACGATTTCGGCGAGTAACACAATATAATAAGGACCGAAAGATCGAGAGAGAAAGACGCGATGAAGAAGGGGGAGGAGAGAAGAGAAAGAAAGTATCGACGAGCGCGGTGGTCTCTGTTGTACGCGCGCGGCGTCTTCGGGTCCGCAATCCGAGAAGTCTCAACGGACAAAGGCAAAAGTCCTTTTTCCGTCTCTCTTTATCTTTCTCTCCGTGTATCACTGATGCATTTCTCTTTTTCTCTTGCTCCTCCTCCTCCCCCTCAATCCTTTTTATCTCCTCTCTCTCTCTCTCTCTCTCTCTCTCTCTCTCTCTCTCTCTCTCTCTCTCTCTCTCTCTCTCCCTCCCCCCCTCCT
>JAPYYX010001040.1:0-55104 GCA_030522605.1 Cremastinae sp. B BG-2022a | reverse complement strand
GAACGTGTAGCTCTACCAATGCACAAATCTTTGACTTTCTGCCTCGAAATAGGTGCAAAATATGCGTACTTTCGACCGAGGTATAAAGAAAAATCATTTCTATATGTTAATTACGAAGTAAACTATGTTGAATAAAAATACCGTGACTTTTCAAAATTCAGCAACTTGTCAGGAGATTACTCGCAGCATTTAAAAACAAATGTTAGACATGATCATTGAACACTACGGTGTACACGGGGTAAATTAATAAGCCGTGAAACTGATTTCGTTTATATTTTAACAAGACTATTTTATTTAGGATAATACAAAATCCAACTTAAAGGTAGAAATAGTGAAAATTTGATGTGATTGAAGTGACGCTTGGCTGGTAACTAACTTTAAGAGATGTGAAAAATAAAGAGATAGCGTTCTCATCCCCTCTTTGTACATATGTTGTGTGAAAAACATTGAAGTTGTTTTATTCGTAGATACAAATCGTGGGTGTGTCCTTTTGGTAGAATTGACGATCGGAGACATACCTTTGACACGTTGGGTATTTTACAGAAAAAAATCGGCAAGGACTAAATTGTGCTGGGAAAAACCTGCAGTAAAAAGATTAGGAAGTCCCCATTTTTTCTTCCTTTATGGCGTAGCGTACCTCGGGACGCTCCACTGTGGATATAGAATCCATGAAACTGGATCTTCAAAAAAATTGTAGTTTCAATTAAAAAATATTTACAGAAGGTACAAATTGTTAGCTGGACGAAATTCCACAATTTAAAATCGATGAAAAAACATTTTCATATGTTAATCACGAAGTAAACGATGTTGAATGAAAATTCCGTGACTTTTCGAAGTTCAGCAACTTGTCAGTAGATTACCCGCATTTCTATCTAGCGGTATAGCGGTACTTCCGTTTTTTTTCGCATGACACGCGTTTCAGGACAAACGAGATCTTTGTAAGAGCTAAAACTCGGAGGAACCTTGACGAGAAGATTGAGCGAGTTTCGCGACAAGCTATTTTCAGAATTCGACTGTCCCAACATTGGAGTCAGCAAGAAAGAGAGAGAGCTCTCGAGAGCCGGAAGGCTGGATACGCGTCTGATAGTCTGTGTTTGCATTGCCTTGACGCCCGAGAGAGATACAAGATCGAGCGTATGACGTAGAGAACATCGGAGTCGAATGATTCCACATCGGAGCTTTTCATCAAGCACTTTCCAATTGACATTCACGGGATGTCCGGTAGATCAAACCCTGGGTGATACGATTGTTCCTCACGGCGTTTGCGAATCTTCATTGCGAAAGTGAACCAGCACCTTCCCTCAGTTTTCACTTGGTTACCTTCTCCCTTTTATGACGTCACAAACCGTTTTCTGCCAGAAGCACACTTCCTACTCTCTTACTTTTTCCTCTCTCGTATTTCTTTTTCTCCTCTTTTTTTCCTTCCATGGCCTTCTTTCTTCTTTCCTCTGTGAATGAAGAATCCACGAAATTCTTTCGAAGCGTTGGAATTCTCGCGCTCAGGAATCTTTCAGAGCATTTTTTCGCATTTGCATTCTTCTCCCTCGAAAAAAGCTCTCACGGAGCGAAGACGATATTCGTACTTTTACGTTTCTTTCCACGGTTACGTGTATTCTCTTCCATCTTGTCAGTTTTAAGCTCGAGCTTCTCGACAAAATAGTGCTCCGAGTTTATCCACAAAATGTATCTTTATACCGAACGTATCTCTGGCATAAGCGATACAGACTGCGCCGCCCAGAAAGTCTGAATCGTTCGGGCTTAACAAAGAAACAGAGTATAACAATAGTCATCGAAAAGGGACAAAAGCTTTTCACCAGACGTTTCTGCGATCTCAGATCTTTTGCTTCGGAATTAAGTTAATTTTTTGCTTGCAGACGGAATTGTTAACAAAGAATTATTGTTTTTTTCAACCCTTATGTGCGCACCTGGGTACGCTCTTCGTCACATTTTTGTTTGCAACTCTTTAAAAAAATTTGTTTTCTATCTGGGCCTCCGGATCTACGAAGTTTAACTCTTGACGAAGAGATTTGCATAGTTATTAGAAATCGAAAACAGAATTTTTTTGCAGTATAGAAATGAACTTGAAGTGAGGTTATAAGCTCAGGGAGCACCCAGGGTATACCCGGGTACCCATTGGAGAAAAAGTTGATGTATTCGCCTGTGAATAAATGTTATTGTTAATAAATGTTCAATTGAGGGAATATTAATCAAAAAATGAACAAATATAATAATTTGTCGTGTGAATATAATAAAAACACTTCTACAAACATTTGGAACGTTTACCGGTTGGTAAACCTAATTTTTGACTCTCCAGCGCTCGAAATTTCTTATTCCATCAATCTCTCTTTTTGGCAACCACGCGCTATTTTTGAATGTACATATAGCTTCATTAAGCTTTAATTAAGTTTAATCAATTAACTAAATAGATTTATAATGAATCTGTTCACATATGAACTCAAAGAGTAATTATAACTGGAGGTGGGTACCCCAGGTGCGCATTAACGTAGGAGAATCTAGGTGCGCACATAAAGGTTAAGGTGAGACTACCGCAAAATGAGTTTCTATAAAAGTTTATAAAAATTGGTGTATGCTTTGGTTACAACAATATCTCCTTAAATAAAATTTTCCAGAATTTTTGACCACGTAGAATCTGAGATAATTCAATGTAAAGTCGCGTATTTTATCTTTATTTCTTATTTTTAACATCTAAACGTTTCTATAAAAAAATGTAAGAAATTAGTTCTGGATAAAGTTTCATTGAAAGTACGTTCACAAAAAAAGAAAATTATTGCCCACACCGTTCATTATTTATCAAAAAATGAGCATGATGTGTATTTTTGGAAAAAAAATGTAGTGAAAACAATATAGATACACTTATTTCAATGTGAGAATTTTTAAGGTTCGCAAAATGGCAACGCGGAAATTGCGTAAAGTATACCCACAATATCTATACCTTTTTCATCGATGAAAATCTTGAAATTTCTCAAATTTAATTTTACAAAAATTGCAAAAAGGAGCCCCGCCCTACGTATATACGGCACGTAGCGGTAGCACTACCTTAAAGTGAAGGTTGCACCTTAAATTTTTGCGTCCTCATTAGAATTATTTTCATTAGACAGGTGACAAAGTTATGCTTTTAAATAAAAAAAAGTAATTTGACATAAAAAATTTTCTGCATGGAAGAATGTGACTGTCATGAAACGACACTGAGCGTGAAAATTCCGTGCATTTTATCTCGGGGCGTAAGCCGGAAATTAAGTAGCACGGCGCAGAAATTCAACGACCGGCCACTTTTTTTTTAAATTATCCGACGTTCCGAGGCCTAAAAGTCTCCGAGTCAGAGAGATAACTCCAGGTCAAGGAATTTCCAAGTAATTCTGCCAATTGCGATCTGCAGAGGTGATTTACTTCGCGGGGGAGTGAGAAAAAAACACGAGAGAGTTTTCCAACTTTGGGCTTTCCGGTGAAAGAACGGTTTTGAGGAAAAAAAGGTACGTCGAACCGAGAGTGCGTGTATGCGTGGGAGTTCGCGCTTTGATCGTGCAGTTTACGCGCCGGAAAAATCTCACCTGTACTCTCAACCACCTGGTTATGCCTGTAAAAGCCGAAAGTTTCCGGGTCTCTCTTCTCATCTGTATTTTCCTTATTTTTCCTTTTACATCTACCGTACTGCTCGAAATAAAGTACGCACGATCAAAAAGCGAATTCCCTGTCTCTTTATATCTTTGCAACTGTAAGCATCTCTTCTCAAGATTTTCATAGAAAAATCTAGAGATATTTAATCATTTTTAAGGTAAAAAAATTGAAAAAGATTCACTACCGAATTTTCAACGAGCAATTTTTTTTCGAGCTTCTTCTAGTCTGCTCGAAGATTTGTAATAATTTCTCGCGTTCCAATAATAAACCGTTAAGATCATTAGATGAGAAGGACGAAAGTAAAACAGATACTTGCAATTATTCAAATGAATTATTTCTCGCAGCTCTTTCCCATTTCGTCTACGACGATTCTCAAGTTTGTTTTTCCTCGGGTACATCCAGGTCGAATTTTCTTTTCTTCTTTGCTCTTCTTCGGTCTCTAATTTTCGCAATACCTTCGTGACTTTTTGCTCCCGTCTCGTTACGAAATTCTTCGTGAAATGTGATTGCCCCGAGTTTCTTCGTCTTTTTCGCGATGTACGAGTTTGTCCCGGATCTCTTCTCTTTTATTAGTTTGTGCCCGAGGCAATAAAGATCGTGGCTCACCCCCGTTCCTTATTTCCAACACGTAACTGTATACAGCGAAGTACGGGAAAAACGAAATGACAAAAGGAAAAAGGGAGGGAACAAAAAAGAGAAATAAATAAAAACATTTTTTTACGTTTCTACGTCACGAATAAGCTTTCTTCTCGATTGACGGTAGGTCAAATTTTTAATGCTCGCGCATTCGAATCCACCCTTATTTCAAGTAGACACTCAACCTCGTACCTTTTATTTGCGAACCTAGTTTTTCCGATTCGCACATTTTTTTCCCTTCTCAAGTTTTCGAAAGTATACGTTTTACTATACGTTTACATTGTGCTCTCGACTTTGCGAGGTCAAAAAAGTTCGCAGGTGAAAGTGGAATGTTCCAATAAGCCCAAATTGGATGAATTTTATAGGAACAAACAATTTGTTCTCAATGTTTTTGAATTAGTCTCCACTGATATTTTTGATATATTTTATTTATATGTACAACATAATATATATGTAATAAAAATCTCGAAAAGAAACAAATAATTTTATGTGCATCAGGGGAAATACAAAAGGAAATAGTGATAAGAGAGTAAATCGTTTGGAGGCAAAACTTGAAGAATTTACACTCCACGGAAACAACCCCATTGTATTTCCCGCGTGCGTTTTTTATCCCATCCGATTTATCTTCATGGAGAAAAGAAGAAGTAAAAGTTTTTCGCCGATATTTTCGTGCTCCGATCATTTATCTCGAATGGCCGAAGTTTTCTCTCGAAGCATGAAGATAAATGCAATTCGACTGTTGGAGAGACACATGAAGAGGAGCCAAGCAAATAAGAATAAACTGAATGAGAGGGCATATAAATGAAAAAAAGGATTGTTATATATCTAAGAGACGAACGGGATGGAGATGAATCATATGAGGAGAGTAAAGGGCGAAAGAGTGGATGTTCAAAAACTTCGTAAAAACCGTAAAAACCTCATAATAGTGGATGTGACTCAAGTCACGAACGCAATACTTCAGGCGAAACTTCGTATTGTATGGATGTCCACAAATTTCTATATATATCCATTTTTAAAAATATAATAAAGACGAAAGATTATCACTGGGAGTGAGAGACGTTGCGGGCATATTTATCGAAGGTTCGGTTCATGAATGGCGTTGGGAAACGTGAACGGAATTGATGTTTACCTGCTCGGTTGATATTCCGTTTATGTAAGCTGTAAATTCAGCTCCTTAATTTCAGGTAGAATGATGGAAGGAAAGGGCCCCTTTGTGAGGAGGTTTCAGCGTTCGTTTCGTGTTTCGTTTCTATCCGAGGAAATCGATATGCCGTGAAAACTCGTGTGCATTTGTGTACACGCAGACGTGAAAATTGGTCCGTAGCTCGCGCTAGGTCGAAAAATTTTGTTCACGGGTATCTCGCGAGTCAGCTAAATTCTGTAAGAGCTCTGTAACGTTCTTGAATTCGGGATAAAATCGAGCATGTTCATTGGATCCACAAATCAGGAGGAAAAAGGAAAAGATTTATCTGTTGAGCGAATGCATTTTTTTCTCGTTTATAAGTTCATGAGGTCTTATCGTGGATTTTTTTTTCTCTTAAATTCGATTACACGGGGATACCGTTGGAGCGTTGAAAAGAGCGCGTGACCGAAATGCCAGAGGGTGCTTGGGTGCTTCCGAGATGATACTCTCGGGAGATTTCGCCGAATGGACGTTCTATATATACGTGTCCAACGTTGAGAAAATCCTTGTCGTATTTTCTCGTGGTCACAGACCGCTTTCCCGAACGCTGAAATTGCCCAGTCTGGTCCGCATGTGGATTTTCGTCCCAAAATGCGAGATTCCAAGCTGGCGCGAGGAAAAATCGACCTAGCAAAAAGCATTGGCCAATCCCGTTACACGTCGCTGCGGGCTCAACCAACGTAATTTTGCGACAGCGCAAAACCCGACCAATGAAGAAATATATTCCATTTTTCAGTTTAAACGTCGTAAATGGTATCACATTATTCAAACTGAAAAAGTGCTAAATGCGAACACCTCAAAATATATAATTGAACTCCAGGGAAATTTTGGATTTGCGGTCATCCTTGGCACTCAAATATTTCGTGAACACATTTTGTGCAATACGGATAAGAAACGTTTTTTCTCTAATCACTTGACAGAATAGTTGAACAATCAATGACGTACAAGAATACAAAAAGGCCACGATCGTATACAGTAATCATTAATTATATAATTAAAACGCTACTAAAAATCTTCATGACGTCAAATCATCAAAGTGTATATTTAATTGATTCGTAATCGATTCTTAGAATATTTATACAGTGACATTTCAATTGACACGTTGTCAATCCAATAAATAATTAGTGTATCGAGGCGATTATAATTTTAATGAATGAAATATTAATCGGATCAGAAATTCTCGTAAACACTTTGAGTCTTTTGATATTCGGACGCCTGGAGAATTTCAAGACTCTGAAAAACGTCCCGCACTTGGGTTCACTACACTTTCGCGTCTTTGAAGAAAAAGACATATCCGTGAATATTTCTTTGGAGTGACTTCTACCACTCTTGCCTCGTCTCTCGCAATTTTCTTTTTTTTTCCACGAGTCCCTCGAACTCTTCGTTTTTTCCTCATCTCCGTGCTCTCTCGTTAAGTAATTACTCCGCGGTCCGCGAATTCTAAAGGAGAATCGATTTCCCCGCGAGCGTTGGCTCCTTCCTCTTTTCCTCTGAAGCTCTCGGCGAGAGCACACATCCAGATGAAACGAAGGAAAGGAGAGAAAAAAAAGGAAAGTCCCGACGCCAAAGCTACTATATTATGTCGGAGATCTTTATATACATGCCGACGCCGTCGTATCCACGAGACGCGACAAAACGTCGCCTCTCCTCACTATTCCATGGAAAGTGTAATAATAATACCGAACCTATGGCGAGAAAGAAAGAATAAGTATTGAAAAGAGGAAAAAAACGGAACGAGAAGTGTCAGAATTTAGAGAAGGCGCGAGAGCTGTCTTTTGTTAGTAGAAAATCCCATTGAGCGCCTCTCCAATTACGCTTAATTATTTGGAAGAATGTGCGAGTGATCCGCAAACCTCTTTGACGGGGATCTCATGAATGATTCAATTAATCAACGATAATTCAATAGTTCCCTGCTGAATTATTTTTAATGCGTTGTCTATATACATATAGAGCTATAGCGATAAAACTTTTTTACACTGAATAATAAAGCAATTGTCATTGTATCATGGCCATTAATCACTCGCTCTGGTTTATTGATGATGTCCGATGTTTCCTTAATGTTCGTAGGATTTGTCAAGGAAGCGCATCTGACATTAGAATTTCGATAACGCACATGGCCAATTTGTACCAGGTTTGCCAATTTATGCCGGATTCGCGCGATACGAGAGTGGACACGAAGACAGGGCACTTGGCACGTGTCACACGTGCATGTATATAGATAGGTAAACACTGATCGATAGAGTACGCCGGCGCCAAATTCCCAGCGTCGAATTTGGTACCGCCAGCTCTAATTCGCATCGAGAACATCGATCCCATAAATGTGGAAACCCAATACTCCGTTCCTAACTTCCGGTTTAGTAACATCTATTCTCGATAAACTCTCATTTCATTCGCCACACCCTCAGCTCTTGTTATCTCGTCTGGCTCTTTCCATTTCGGTACAATCTAAATATATAACAATTGGGTACCAAATTTTATTGTTTTTCTTTTAATAAATTGTAACTTCAATGGAAGGGAATGTTTTATCCATTTTTTATATTTTATCCATTTTGCAATTTTTAAATAAATAATTTTGAGAAATTTCAAGATTTTCGTCGATGAAAAAGAAGTAAATATGATGGGTATATTTTACGGAATTTTCGCGTTTCCATTTCGCGGACCTTGAAAATTTCCTCACTGGAATAAGTGTATGGAATGGAATAAGATTTTCATTAAATATTTTTTTTCTCCAAAACTAGACGTAAGATCGTGCTAATTTTTTTTCTAAATGTTCTTTACAATGTACTTTAACATCTCCTTTTTTTCTATAAAAGTTGCAAGAACCGTTTTTGAGTCATTTTGAAAAACGTATTTTTACACAGCGATTAACAAGCATTTCAATGGAAGAATCACAAAATTTCAAAATCGAAGTGTATACTGATTGAATACTTTTTTCAATCGATTTGTAGATTGTTTATTCAAAACATGTTTTTTTTGAAATTTTCGTAAGAAAACAATTTTTGCGATCGAAATATCAACGTTTAACTTTAAGTTTTTTTAATCCCCTGTAGAAATCAATCAATCAATCAAAAACCCCCTGTAGTCACGCCTCCAAATAATAACGTAATAGTCACATGGGGTGTAATTTCCCCCACTCACTTTGGTGACTGAAAAATCATTCAAAAATTACAAAACAAAGTTTAAATAAATTCTAGTCTTTTTTTAACTTTTTTTTTAAAGACTACGTAGATTATTTATTTTTGATTCGCTTTATTTGTTATATTTTTAAAAAAATTGTCGAAAACGAAAATTTCGAACCGGAATCCGAAGTTGAAAATGGCCTGGGGTGTATTCAGTTTGACTGTTGGGGGTTAGAATTTTTCATTTTTTGTGTGTTTAATAATAGAAAGAACATAATTTTGTTCTTTTTATACTCATTTTTATATTTGTCATCTCATAATTGCTATTCGTGGTATTTTTATAACCATTTTTCCGGTTACTAAAGTGCATGCTAAATTATAATCCACAAATGATACGTTTGTCATTCGTCAAGATTAGAAGTATCCGTAAATCGGTTCGCGTTGACTGGGCGAAATTTACGAGGGGCCGAAAAATTCCATCGCATCGGGCCAAATGTATGACGAGGTCGTCCCACTTAACGGCACACGCGCGCACGCACACTCTCCGTTTGACTATATTTTATTCAGTGAGGACAAGACCAAAAAAAAAGCATTCGCACGAGAGGAAAGAGAAGAAAAATTTTGCCACTTTTTCCCACCATACCCGGAATGCAGGAGTTTTCGTGCGAGCTCTGCCTCATTTTCTCGACTTTTTTTTCATCAACGAAAAAAAAAAAAAAATAAAAGTTGATTCGAATGCAGGAGGTAATCGATCGTAACCTGAATTTTTCGTCAAAAAGTGACTGCAACGGATGGACTCGTCGTTCGATCTTTACGGGTTTCATTCATTTTCAAAGAGCCAGGAATTTCTCTGCTTTCGTACAAATTGAGGTTAAGCCCCAGATTTTTCCACGAAGCGGCAGAAATCCACGCTCACAAGGGAGAAAAGAGAAAGAGAGAGCGAGAGGGAGAAAATGTAAAGAGTAATAGAGAGAAAAAAAGGAGGAGGAAGCGAAGGTTTGCCCGCAGATTGTGTTATATCTCGACGCGACTTTCCTCAAGAGACTTTAATTTCCGAAACTCTGCATAGAATCGTTCCCGGAATGTGTACGCGCGGTGGTTCGAGTTCGCGGCTGTTGGCTCTCCGATTCTAGAACGAATCAGTCCTTCCGCCAACGGGGGAACCCATTAATCTCCCCAAGCGTGAGCGAAAAGGTCGATTTATTCGAACACGTCGAAGAATATCTCGAATAGCCATTCTCTTCGCTTTTCGTTAACCGATTCTGCGATTTACCGCCTTGCAAATAAAAAATTTAATTTTTTTCTTCTCGCTAAAAATGTAACTTTACCTACACGAGAGCTTTCGGTCCCCGGTGTAATCGTGATTCATTCATGAATACATCTATTTTCGAACGAGGCAGCGAGATTAAAAAAAAGTACTCACCTAACAGTATCTACTACAGTAGATTTAATATTTAATATAATATAATAAATGTAAATAAAATTTAATTTAAAAAATCGTCTATAAATAAATTAATAATAACAAATAAGTTAAATCACTTCGAAATCAAATAAGAATTTTAATTATCAAGAAAAAAAAAAGATTGACCCCCAAGCGATTTATTTCTCAGCTCAAAGTTCACACCCTGGAAGAAAAAATATCCGCGACTCCGGGATGACCTCTCCGGCAGCCTTGCTCTGCTATCTCCTCATCAGAAATGTTGAACTCGCGATAGCGAGTCTTCTGTTTACATCGGTCACAGGGCTGTGCATCATCGCGTCGAGCTTTTGTTTTCGACTCGTATTACGTCTGAAAAATAATCTTCGAGGCACGAGACACGAGATTGCGTAATCTGTGCTGTACAACGGGGAGCCCTTCCCCTGATGCTTGTGGTGCAAAAAAAATGAGAGAGAATCAAAATGAAGGAAGAGATAAAAAAGGACGAGGGAGAGAGAGAGAGAGAAAAAAGGGACTGGTTGAAATTCGGTACGGATTAACGCCAAACGAGCGTAACTGGTGCCATTTTTTAACGTCGAAAAAGATATCCCACGAGAGTATTATCAACGCTGACAATTTTTTTTTTTATACCGCTCGTGGCACGATCGATGTTTTTTTTACCCGGCCGAATATTCCGATTGAACGGAGACGCGATTTTGACCGCAAAATCGTGGCCGATTATGCCAACGATGTCTGAGCGATTCCACGTGTCATCGGGAACGTTTCCGCGCGCCTACGATCCGAACTCGCGGGCGTCGAATTTCAAGGACGCGAATTCGATCAACTTGCGGATCCGTTCTACTGAATCTACGGAATGCGGACACACGAGCGATCCGAATCGATTTCTACGATCTTAGAAAATAATGCAAGGTTTTTATCAAGAAGATGAATTTTTTTTCATTCAAATTCATTTTTCGTGACCATTTTTGCAATTTTTTTATACATAAAATAAAATATGATAAGAAGAAAATATGACGAGAAGAAGAAAAAATTTTTGTGCGAAATGTTTAATCTAATAAAGTCGATTTTTTTTTAAAAGTGACTGTCCCCCGATCCAATATTGTCAAAAAAAATGTTCTACAATACGTTATACTGATCGAAGAATAATAATCTGATAGTGAATGATAATATGAGATAAAAAAAAATTGAAGGAGAATCGATCCAGGGTAAACGTTGGTAAGGCCGAACCTGGTACCTGGAGGTCGGACGAGTGGTCATCGTGCGAAGGAAATCTTCAAGAGAACGAGAAAGAGCGAGAATAAAGAGAGCGAGAGAGAGGGAGAAAGAGAGGGAGAGTTGCCGAGCGTGTGCCAGGGCGGCGAGGAATGTGGCCGTTGGCTCGTACAGACCGAACGGTCGGCCGATCTCCACGTTCCCTTGGCACGCGAGGAAGCGAGACACAGTACTCGATTCGTCCACACGTCCGGAATACGTTCGAGCCCTCTCCTCGAATACATTTTCAACCAAATTCACCTCTTATCCCAATTTTACGAGGTCCGGACGAAAAATAATTGCCAACGGCTTCGTTTCATTCACTCGAGGAAAGATAATCAATAATTTATACGGTCGGTGATAATCCTTCTTTCTTATTAAGATTTTTATTAATACTCGTTAGAACATAAGGATTTAGTGTGTCCTGAAGTGAAATAAGATTTTTATTTTATTGATTTTTAATCGTCCAGAGAAAAGTCAATAATTGCAAATTTGTACTCACAATTCAAGAAAAAAAACGCCAATTATAAATAAAATTTGCTATAAGCACTTCAATAAGAAAATTGAAACAATTAAAAAAAATTCTTGATAAAGAAATATTTTATCTCTTTATACCGCGGTACTTCACATGAAATCTCAATTTTCGAATTAAATTTTCACATGAAATCTCCGACCTAGATATAAATTAATTTTAGGGTTACAAAATGTGCTCCATATTCAAATAATTCGAATAATTAATCGTTATCATTGTTTCATATTCAGGCATCGATTTTCTCAAGAGGTTTCCACAGAGAGGGGAAGAGAAAAAAACGCAGGAATGGTGTTTTATATCCTGATTTACCGGACTCGGATGTGGAATAATCGTTCGTTCGAGTTAAAGAGAACGGTGGAAGAAAAGGGAGCGATCGTACCCGCGAAGTTTTCTTCCTACGGACGAGAATAAGATAAAGTGCGAGAGAAAACGTGATCATTCCGGAATGTAAGAGTGTATGAGAAAAAAAAATGAGGATTTGCGTGATAAAATAGCCGCAGCGTTATTGGCACTTTTCCCAATTCTGTCAAAGAGTATTTTATATCCTTCATTTTTTTCCCACGTCCGTGGAAACGGCGAACGACTAAGGAGACGTCTGCGAATGGTCACGTCACACGGTATGGCCAATAACGCGACTGGCAAGGCCACCGATACAACCTGCTACGCGGGTCGTCGCATAAACAATCGCTTAACCAGCGATGTTAAAAAAACCGCAAGAGACGAATCTACGTCGTGTTCGAAGTCATAAAAATTGCTGTTTTTTGTTCAATCTTTATGAAAAAAAATGTTAATAGATTCGTTCCAAAGTTTAATTGTATTTTCGTCAAGACGTTTATTAATACAATATTAATTATTTTCATAAAAAAAGAATTTCTGGTAGAAATTTTTTTTTTAAATATTAAATTTTTCTCGCAAGAGTGAATTTTTTAATTAAGAAATTTAGATTTTTTTACAAATTGTTCAGAATATTTAAAATTTTGAAAATTGACTCTGAAGCGTATTAATATTAATTATGTCCCTACTCGACGATAATTGAACTTGACATTTGGCCTATTTGCATTCGTAATTCAGCGAGAATTGCGTGGCGAGATTAATTGCGGTCAGAGACACGGTAGAAGAGTCTAGGACACGGAGCGTGCATTATGGAGACGAAACATGCGTCGACCCTTCTACCATTTCACAGAATAAACAAACAAAGCAATTAAAGCTCATACTATCAAAAGCCTGGACATTATTTTTTGCAATGCAATAAATTCACAAGAATTCTGGTCCCTTGTTGAGTAATTTGAATTATATTGCCTGGGCAATTAAATTTTATTTACATAAAAATTATGAAAGCAACGATCATCAACGTCGAGAACAATTTGAAGATGTAACCTCGAGTCGTTTTATTAAAACAAAAGACTCGCTGGTCCATTGTTCTTGAAATAAAAAAAAATTCAAGCTTGACAATAATCAACAATGTAATGTTAATTTTTGTGCACTCTGAATATCGCAAATTTGTCAATGCTTTGTGCACAAAATATTTTCAAGTTGACAATTGACATCGCAACTACCAAAAAATATTCACTTAAAATTTAATAGTCAGATAATAACAAAAAATAAAAATCAGATCCATTGTTCCTATCGCGTAAATCTAATTAAAAGGAAACAATGTTTAAAAAACTTTCGCGTTATATTCATCATTCTATCAAATTGAAATTAAACCCCCCGGCGAAAGTTTTCGCAAGAATATAAAAAACTCTCGAAGACTCTCGCCCATGCGTTTCAGGAAAATGTCTGTTATTTATTTATCTCGAAAATTCATCACCCACATCCACTTTGCATACGGACGGAAACAGAATTTTCCCGATCGCGGGTCCAATTGTCATACGGCGATAAAAAAAATATCATTAGTTTTGAAAAAAATGGGTGTACCTACACGAAGAAAAAAAAAGGAATTCGGGCGTCTCTGATGAGCGGGGGGTTCTGGGTCGATATTGTAGTCGCAGGAGCGTAATTCAGTGCATATAATGAAAATAATAAAATTGAAAAAGTGACAAATACCTTGCCACTCTCGGCGGCTGGCGAATTTTCGACGATGTCGTAAATAACGTGAGGAAGTCCCGCTGTCCCGAGCAAGGAGAAACCAAAACCGGCGTTGTCGCTTCTGCTCAGTGTTACCAACAGTTCCTCAGCCATGTTTTCACAGTAGCACCGACATCGATCCTCACCTCGCGAGCTCACCGCACTCACTGGACCCTCTATCCTTCTCTCTCACTCGCACGACATTCGCTCGACCGCTTTTCGCTTGTAACACGGTAGGGGATTAGTCCTTGTTTGACGCTTGCGATTGTACAACATCGGCGATTCACCCCGCCGAGTCGTCAGCTAAAATTCCACCTCCACCCTTTGAAAATTCAACCGCGCGCACTCTATTTATCCCGGACTCGAAGAATCGCGAGATCTTCCTCGAACCGATGTAAACAAGCGACGAAGAGACGACGAAAATTTTCGTCAATTTTCGCGTCGGCCAATCGCGCGCGAGCAATTTGCTTATTCGGCCAATCGCACTCCGGGAGCGTTAAAATGAAAAATAAATAAAAAAAGGACGCTCGAGTGTCTTTTATTATCGGTCCGCTTTTTTATTTTTTATTTACCGAGAATTCACGCACGTGTACTTTCGGCTCTCGTCACAGCGATCTCGGTGATTGGACATCGTAATCCGTTATCACTGTACGGAGCGCGAGATTTATGCGGGAGACATGAACTTTAGTGCCGGCACCCCGTAGACCCGATTCGCAAGTTCGTCCGGCTGCAGTCCTGCGAAAAACCGCACCGAGGAGCACGCAACACTCGTACACTCGCAACTGTACACGGTCGGCCCCGGGGCGCCAACCGATGACGGAATGCAGGCAACACTAGAACGCCACTCCTGAACGGTGCCGCAGATTCTCTATACGTGCATCCACACGAGCATTCACGGAAGGACACGTAAACACACACGAGCGAATCCCTCCCTTTGCCCGCGAACCCTTTCGTACTAGACCTTCCCTCGGCTCTTTTTTCTTTTTTCTGCCACGCAACAGCACAGAATAATCTCCAACCGTGCCGATTCACCGACTAAGGTTGGCGCTGGCGCGTCGAGCACTAAACACAACTTGCGCTGGCTCCGCTGGCCTAGCAGTAACCCGCGATGTACGCGTGTGTGAGCGACACACGCACACAGGACACTATCCACTGTGCGCCGCTGTCCCGCTCCACACCGTTCGCGGACTCGAGAGCTCCCGACGCGCGCAATCCTGAGTTTCGTGTGTAAACGTGAATAAAAAGTATGTATGAGGATTGAAGAAAAAATATGAAGTGGTTTGTTTTTTTTTTCGTATGTGATACAGAACGTATCTTCGACTCGCAGTGACAGGAGCTCGAGCAACACTGAGGTTGTGAATTGGATGCTCTGTTGTGCCGGTGAGATGTCGTTGCGCTTCGCGCTCGCGACGCGCGATGGCGACACCGGACGGCTCGAGATGCTAAAATGTTGCATGCCTATGAAACCGACGTAGTATTTTTTCATTTTCATTTACTTTTACAAAACTGTATTTTGAGAACGATACATGAATTGAAGATAGTAAAAAGTACATAGTAGGTTCAAAATCTACGTCAAAGTAAAGTCTTTAATTCACGGAATTGCAATTGGTTTAAAATTTGTAAGAATTTATACTTTTTTAAAAAAATAATATAAAGCAATTGTATTTTACTTATTATAGAAATTTTTGGTTTGATTTTCTCTTAGCGAGATTTTTAAATACTTAATTCTGGCTGTGAATACCGTTAACAAAAAATTTATAAAGTTTCACTTGCGCAGAACGAGTGTGGTTGAAACGGCGCCATTGTGACTTTACATGACTAAGTACGTCAAAAGACAAACTAAATTGAAAAGTAAAATTCGCACAAAAATAAAATAAAACGATCTTCCTTCGTTGTTTATTTGAAGTAACTTTAATTGCTTTACACTTAAAATTTCACTCAAAAATCTTAGAATAGTGTTCCAGAAAATGAAAAAAGAAACGAATTTTTGCATGTTCACGTTTCAAATAATTTACAAGCATGAAAAATAGTAGTTTACGTTTGCTGCTAGGAAATTAATGTCAAGATTATACCTGTCTTTATTTTACTCCAAAAAAATTCTTCTAACCGTGATCAATTCGATTTTCATTCGATTCCATCGTCCAATGGGAACGAATGTAAACGTCATGCGGTAGAGTCGGGTAACTGACTTCGGCAGTAGTGTCAGCAAACATGGAGCCGATTGCGCATCTCGTCAAAGTTTCTGTTCCGAATTATTTATCTGGTTTGCCAATTCCAGACTCGATAGGCGGATGGTTTAGGCTCGGAAGTATGACATTTTTTAATAATAATCAAACGTAAATAAAGTTTAGTACGTGTCGTGAAAAAACAATAATAAAAATCATATTTATTCACTGGTGATTGTAACCAGTCGCGTAACTTGTCGTATGTCACGAGTAATTTCTGTGTTGCTAAGTTCTCACTCGAATCTGGAGCTTTCTAATACATAAATTTTTTTTCTATCTTAAATTTTTCAGTCAAGGACTGGCTATCTCTGATCCCACCGAGTGCACTCCTAGCTGGTTTCGGATATATGTCCTATCAAGCTTTTTGCCCTCTTGCCAGACCGGTGAGTTTAGCCCAAATTTTTTTTCTACGATATATAAAAAAAAACATTCGATCTATCGTGTTCTAACGAATTAAATTGTGGAACGAAATTGATTGCGAACAAAAGCATACTGATGACAAAACTACAGAAATTTATGAAATTATTAAATCGTGTAATAATCTGGAATCTTGAACATAAAATAGGTCATTGATCCTATAGTGTGAAAAAATTGATTTAAATTCTTACGATGATTAATATTCATCGAATAATAATATAATTCCCGTTCCGAGATTTTTTTTTCCATCGCGTACAAGTTGTGAGAAAAATAACTACCACGATAATCCTGTTAGAGGTTATTCCTGTTAGAGGTTCCTACAGCCCTGAAAGCAAACATCGTATATACAAATAGTATGGTGTGACACTATTCTGTTGCCCTCTCTACTATAGTTATATCATTATGGAATGCACGCTAGTTGCGTAAGTGTGGAAAATTTTGTACCAGTTGTTGAACTTATTTCTTTCCGACAAAAATTACCTGTTTTCAGGCACGTACAAAATTTATCCGAAATTCAATGTTTACTCGGGCCGAAGTTTTTTTTTTACGTCGAACGATGAGTATTTTCTTATGCATTTCTCAATGCTACTCCGATATTTTTCGTAATTGCGCGGAAAAAAATATTTTTAGCCTAAATTATGTTTTAAGATATCGTTTTATTGATATTTATCTTTTTATTTTTTTTTCTCGATAAATTTTATGTTTTTTTAAATACACAAGTTTACGAGATGTTCAAGGTCTCGCACTGGATTATGTTGCGATCGAGTAATGTCTGTTTCTTTTATGAATCTATTTATAAATCTTGAAATTATGCAAAATTATAGCGTAAATTTAATTTTTTTTGAATTTTGTAAAAATACTTATCGAAATAATAAATCAATTAAATCGTATACTTTCAGCCACCGAAATCATCTATTAACCCCAAAATAAAAAAGGATTCCGCTAAAGTCGTTGACACAGTCGACGTCGAGGATATCACGGAAAAAGCCGTATTTTGCCGTTGTTGGAGAAGTGAAAATGTGAGTTTAATTTCATTTCGATAGTCGATGACGATGTACATTAGAAACAAACGAAGTTTATACACTTCTTGATTTATGAATGACGAATGTTATTTATTTGTTTTTCAATGAAATGCAGTGGCCTTACTGCGACGGAAGTCACGGCGAACACAACAAAACGACCTGCGACAATGTGGGCCCTCTGGTAGTGACTAAGAAGGCCAAGTAACTCGTAACCATCGTGCGCACCAACACGAAGTTTCTAGATAGAAAAATTGCTGCATCATTTCACACAAGGCAGAGAAAAGGAAGAAAATAAAGCGAGAAATAAGTAACGATAAAAAATGGCTTGCTCGTTACAAGATTGCAGATCTGAGATAAAATCTTGCGTAGAGAAAACAATTCAGTTGCAAACTTTTCGATAGAAAAATGCGACGATTGTTTTTTTTTCTTTACAAAACCAACTACAGAGTCGATCTGATGTGTAAATAAACAAATAATGAATCGGACGAAGCGGGGCTTTGGCCGATTTCATCATGGATACGCATGTAGGTGGTAGGGCCAAAATAAATGAAAACGTTTCAATATGTAAAAAAAACATCAATCTAAGCTTATTTTTAAAAAATACACATATTTACACATTATTCGTATCTCTAATGAATGGGCGATCAAACGATGCTGTTCTGTACATGTGGAATTCACAAGCATACGAGAGATCTTATTTCTTGATTTCCACAAAGAAAATTGGCACGCGTTATATATAATATATATATTATATCGAATGTAATATAATATTTATATTATATAATTCTTTTTCTTGGTTTGTTGGATATCTCAGTGACTACGAGATTCCAGTGTTTATCGAATCACAGATCATTAATCACGCAGTTTCCTTCCTTCGATGTCAACATTTTTCCAGTGTTGATTGATATACTGAAAAAAAGTAAAATATTAATCATTTACGTAATCGATTCGTTTTATACTTGTAAAACTTTTCTTTATCTTTTTTGTTTTTACAAATGTACGAAATAACATCTTCGAGTATCGACAATAATCAATTATCAAAGTTAATCGATGTTAGTAGACGTCAACAATTCCAAGAGGTTATCACGTTTTTTTCATTTCTAATTATAGATTATCCCTTTTTATTCACTTCTGATGATAACTCTAATTCTTATAATAATAGATCATTAACTTACTCTCGTTTTGATTGTATTTCGAGCTTTGACAGCTTACAACTGCAAATTAAAAAATCACATGTAAGTAAACAGGAAAAGTAACATAAAAATAATGAATGAGAACCGTTCAAAAAATGCAAGTACACGACTCGGATTTTACCTCAAAATTGTCTACATCCGATGCATCGAAGTCATTTATGATCAGTTCGGGTCTACCGGATCTCCATCTGCAATTAACGACAAAAACAATAAAAAAATTAATTGCGATTTTTGCGGAAACACCTTATCATGACAAATTGATTGAAAAATGCGCAAAAATATCATATGTGGAAAAGAAAATGATGAAGAAAAAATGACTCACTCGACACAGCGTTTCCGTGCTAGAAGACCCATGTAAATGATGACACCGATAATGACAAGAACAATGATGGTGATGAGCACCGCGACGCCTGGAGACATCGAACGTGGTGGAGGTTTTTTCTGCTCGTGCAATTTCATTTCTGCCGGACTGGGACTACTGGATGTCACTTGACGATGAAGGATCTCAACGCACCTCTCTAGACACGGATCCTCACTGGTAGTGATAGGCGTCGTAGGTGACGTTGCCGTGACCACAGTTGGCAGCGATGTCGTTCCGGCATCAAAAGAACTCGCTGTAACTTTTTTTGAATATGGAGTATAATATATTGAATATGGAGTATAATATATATTATATATTTATTGAAAATAATAATATAAATATTAGGGTTGGTCAAAAAAATCGATTATTTTTTCAAGTTCCGACACAGAAAAATTGACTGCTAGACACGTCTAGATCCTCATCATATATAGTTTTTCATTTTTATTGCTCTCTCATATTAAAAAAACCATATCTTATTTATAATTAGTTGTACAGGAAAAGTCTATACATATTTTCGCAGGAAATTGAACGCTCTACAAAAAAGGTCTCTTGCACTTTTTTCAAATCTAACCGTTTAAAAGATATTTGAGGTCAAAATTTAAAAAATTTATAAATAATTTTTTTTTCTTAATTTTGTAATTCCGCGAAAAAAAAATTGTCACACAACTAAGACACATTTGTGTAGGAAATTGAACGCTTTACAAAAAAGGTCTCTTCAGTTTAATCGATTACTCTGACAGTTTAGAAAATATTCGAATTATGAAGAAATTTACAGTCGTCTCGAGAACATTCAATCCCAACTCCCAGAAAAAATCTTTCGGCTCTCAAGGGTGTATAAGGCGCCGTTTGATGTCCAAATCTCAGGATCATTTTAAAAATGTTTGTGAAAAGTGCAGTAAAATTATTATTCTATATTTAATTGTTTTTAAGTTTTTATTCCTATTATTAATAATAGCTTATTCATATCAGTGAAAAAAACTTGAGAAATAGTTAAAAACTTTTTAGGATTGATTTGAACTTAAATTTAAATTATATTTGAAAACTCATAATATCAACAAAAATATTTTAAATGATCATTAAAAAACTATTAAAATCAGTATGCATCGGTATTCGAATACGAATATTTTCCAAACGGTCAGAGTACCCCATCTCGCCTCCCCCCTTACCCTAATATAATATAAGTGATATTAATAATATATAATATAATATAATAATCCATCTTTACCTTCGACCGTCGTCGAAACTTTATCAGTCGTTTTTCCTGTTTTGTTGAGATTTTTGATCAACTCATCAGTCGCGTTTATGACCGGAGCTTTGTGATTGCCTTTGGGAAATATACTGGGCGGTATAAAGCTCGAATTATTTTTATTCGTTTTTATAGTTTCAACATCTTCGAGAAATTCATCAGTAGCGTTTACGACCGGAGCTTTACCGTTGCTGTCTGGAAATGTAACGGGAGGTAAAAAATCTGTGATTGTATCATTCGAATTTCTCGTTTTGTTGTAATTCTGGATCCAGTCTTCAGGGGCTGTTATGACGGGAACAGTGTGGTTTGATTGGGGAAATATTTTAGGCGGTACTGTCATGTTTATGTTCAAAGGTTCTTGATCGAACGGCGGCTTTTGGCTCCTCGATTTCGGTCCTCGATAACTCTCCGTGACTCCGTCGTCATCCTGAGGCGTTACGAAAGACTCGATCATGTCCTTGCTCTCCGAAGAGACAGATTTCAATTTCTGCGTCGTACTTTCGGTTATTAGATTTTTCACGATATTCGGAGCTTCGGTGATTTCGACCGGTGGCAGCGGCTCTCGACTTCTCTTCAACAATTTATGCTCATCTTCTCTTAAAAATTTTAATTGATCCTCGCGCGTCCTGTGAAATTCACGATTGTAAAGTTCAGGATCGAATTTTTCCCTCGGCGCAGTGACAACGGCGTTGACTACAAATAAAAACCCCAAATTATAATCTCTGTTAATTTATCACGCAAGGATGAAAGTCGAATTAAAACGTGAATGAATAAATGATAAAAAAAAGTCTTAGTTACGATCGAGAGAAACGTGAAGAACCTGTTTTTTACATTAATCGCTCGCCGGCGGAATTTTTAATGCAAGGATGTGAAAGTGACGAATAATCGAAGTCAATTAATCATTGTAATAGGTAAATTCGACCGCACTCTCTTTATGTACGAATTCAAGTTAATTTCAGCGAACCTAAATAATTTATTTCGAATTTATTATCATCATTATCAAAAAAAAGATTAACTTTTAATGAAATAATTAATTATTATTTTTTTATCAATTAATAGAGCAAGAAATTAATTGATTTCGATATATTTCAGATTCTTTTACATTTAAACTCCAATTCAGCAAATTATTATTCGGCCTTGAACGTGAAATTGTTTACCAAAGATCGAATAACGATTTGTCAGACACCAAAGGCGTAGTTCCTTCCGATTAATTGTTTTTCTGCTGGACGGGTGTCGCGAGGTAAGAAAACATCTCCCACGGTTTTATCGTTCCAAGATTTGACCCAGTGACACTCTAAATACTAACGATTCCTTCGTACGTTCGTACATAATAGTTCAATTGTATTCCGAGCACGAACGAATCGTTCCTGACCCTAGCTATAACCGCGACTACGTACACTTTGTGTGAACTTGATAAATCACTAACCCTGAACAAGTCAAATTTTGTCAATCATTACTTTTTTATAGCATGTAAATTGTCTCTTTAGAGAACGATCAACTGCATTTCCTTGTCAGTTTTTTTATCTGTAAAAAGTTTTTGATATATTGTATTCCAGGAAGATTATTGCAAAAAATTAATTAAAACAAATTTTATCGAAAAAAATGTTATAACATGTTATTAAAATTTTTTCTTAGTTATTCGTTATAAGTTTATTATAAATTTACAATTCTTTTTTTCTCAGGCCCAATTGCGCTACTGAAAATTTCATTTATGAATTTCTTCACGTCTTCTCAATTGAACGCACTTTGTAATAGATTCTTGCACCTAATTGCACTTTGATCTAGAAGAGATCGAAGCTCTTAGCCGACTCTTCGTCCGTTTGGTAGGAAAATATTTTTCAATCCTGACAATTAGCACGAGGAATTCCCTTCACGCTTTGTAGATGCAATTTTCTATTCAACTTTGAAAATTTGATATTCCCGAGCGATATAAAAAAATCCATTGTTATAAAAAAATAATCGTGTGCTTTTTATTCATTTTTTAAATTACAATTAATTTAGATGAACGACAGGTATCTTTATTTTTATGAACTTATAAATATGCATAATGCTTCGAGTGAATATTAATAAGTTAACGTGAAAAAGCGATCGAGGTTTTTATTATTTATGCTTAAATAAATTGCTTTAAAAGTGTCACGACACGTGTAAGTTAAATCGTGTCCTAATTTCCAAAGAATTTTTTCAATTTTAACTTGTTGAAGCTATTTTATTAATTTTTATTTAAATAAATTTCATAATACAATTAACTACTTGAGAAAAAATAACTGGTCAATTTTTCGTTTTTTTAAATCTTTGAATAGGAATCACGTTAAAAGTGATCGAGGAGAATTCCTCGTTTTTTCTGATCTTATTTTTTTATTATTTATGCTTAAATAAATTGCTTTAAAAGTGTCACGACACGTGTAAGTTAAATCGTGTCCTAATTTCCAAAGAATTTTTTCAATTTTAACTCGTTAAAGCTATTTTATTAATTTTTATTTAAATGATTTTCATAATTCAATTAACTACTTGAGAAAAAATGACTGGTCAATTCTTCGTTTTTTGTTTCTAATCTTTGAATACGAATCGCGATAAACTCACCGGTGAATAAGACGAAAATCGGAAGAAGACCGAGCATCGACGAACGCATGACGAATTAATCTGATATCAGCGATAATGACGAGGAAGAGTTGAAGAAATCGGAAAAAAAATTCCTCACGTTCCGCAGTTCCGGCCTGACTTGTCCTCGTCCAGTAAAAAAAATGCGACGAATAATTACTCGATGCGTCAACGGTTGCTCTCGGTTCTCCGAAGTGTTTCTCTCTACGTTCCTTTATCAATCTCGACTTATCCTACTTCTAATACTGCAACGGTCCTGGAACTAAAGAGGCAAAATCTTTAACATAAAGTTCACCAATTGCACAACTTGTAATCTGATATTACGCTGATAATGAGTAATGCCGATAAATATCAATTCCGCAGAAATTGAGACGTTAGTCATGCCCGTACCATTTGAAAATATCGCTTCGCGTATTTATTTCGATGTAAACAGAAAGTAAATCGATTACCTACGAGAACTTTTGTGCGTTCATATAGTTTCGTGACCGTACGTAATGTTTATATTCAGAGTATCAGTAAATTCTGAAAAATAAAATTGACAAGAATTGTTTCAAATAAATTAAAGTTTCAAAGTACATTAATAAATTAATAAACATTTTTTTTTGAAAATTTTCAATTCTGAAGAATTTTGACTCATTGCAAGGCTTGTTGGAAATTCACCTGACATTCAGACTCGCGAACGTGCGACTTGGTACACGTGACAGCTCGTTAGACATCAGCTGATTATAAAACCGTTTAGCGGAGTTCCAAGCTTACATAGTCACCATAGAGCATGTTTATGTTTTATCATTTTATTATTCCTTGTTATTTGAATTACATATTGAATTGAATTAAATAGTCTGAACGATTCTTTCACGAGAAGACAAAGCGTCCGCTATGACGATGACGCGAAAAGGGAAGAAAAATTACATTTTGCGAATGCGAATTAAAGACCTCGAAAACGTGATTCTGTCGTTCATCGCGATTCGCTTTGTTGAGGGTAAAAACAGAAGAGGATTACGCGGATGAAGAATTACATGAGAGCACTTTAGAGGCCTCGTGTACGATCGAAATGACGGACGACCGGTTTTCGTGTGTTTTAAAATTCTTCAAAAACGCAAACACTCTCTCTCGTAGACTCGATTTTTCGACACTCATAGTTACGAAACGGATTTTTTTTTCCTTCTGGGCTCTCGTGAAATTAGGATGAAAAGTGCGAAACCGAGCGTGGGTGGGAATAAGAAAAAAATTAAATTTCGAGGTTGTGACATTCGCAACGGTAATTAAAGATAACGACGTCTCGAATCTTTACGTTTGGCAAAAATTTTTGCGGGGTTTCACCTTCTCGTTGCGTCACTGTCAATTGATCACGAAGTCTTAGAAATCCTTGAAAATATATATTTGAAAATATATGCGCACACTCGTACAGGATATTCCATTGCTAATTCGTCAAATCAGATTTTCCTATTTTTCAAAATAAAATTACGAAACGTTGCAAATTTTTCCAAACAATAATGAGGAAAATTGTTGGATAGAAGAATATTTTCAGTATAAATTGAAACAAGGAATTTAGGTTTCGAGTGATTGGATGCTGCGTTTTTCAAGTTGGGAAGTCCCGTAGACAAAAATCCACTATTTTTTGAGTACGCATGTCCGTGAAATCGTGACCATGAGAATTTGTATGCTTTGAAAAAATGAAGAGAAAGTTAATTTTTTTTCCAATTCTCTGTTTGCCAGATTTAAAAATTATTTTTTTCGTTCTTTATTGGTAATGGAATATTTTTGGAGTTTTTATATTAAAAGTGTCCTGGAAATATTTTCATAAATTTCATAATTTTTGAACTTCGACCAAATCACGTGATAAAACAAATTTAAAGTAAAATGGATAGTAATAAGTACGTTGATCCATCACTTTGTTTACCTTTTTGTTTCCATTATTAGCCTCGGTGGTATTCAGTGTTGAAATCAAAAGTGAACAAAGAAAGTGATAACTATATTTTGTAGCAATTTTAATGAAAAATTGGATAGTAGATAAAAAGATAAATTCATTAATGCACTCGATACTTTTAGTTTTCAGTGATTGCGCACTGTCTTCCATTATTAAAATATATCATTTTCAAGATATGAAAATATACCTATGTTTCGATGAATCCACGTGGCGAAATTTGGTAAACGCGACGACGTCAGGAACAAAAAAAAAATAAAACGAAACTTGCTCCAAATTCGGAAACACTCTCAGCATAAAATTTTTGCAGCACAGAAACAATTTAAAAAAAAAAAGATTTTATAAAATATTTAAATAAAAATTTATAATTATCCAATTTTAATTACATCATCGTTGGTTATTTCTTAATTTTTATTTTCTGAGTTGAATCGGACACTCGAGAGGACACGTTTGAAAAAAAGGCGAAGGGCCCCCGAGCTTTGTCCGTCTTTACTCGATGCCGGTCGCCGCGATACTGCAAACACGCGAGCGGCTTATCTGCTACTGCTCTCGAAAGAACTTACGCGAGAGAAAGAGAAGCGCCAACGGAGATTTGAAGGCCGCACGATAGGTAAAATGCATTCACGTAAAGCTTTAAATACGTAAAAAGAAAATTAATCCGTGTTGTCATATAAACCGATAGCAAGGGCTTTACATGAATTGGATATGGAAAATGCGCCAAGTCCGTAAAATTTGAGATATACCATTTTAAAATCAGCGATTGAATTTTTAGATTGTTATTTTATTTTTCATACTTTTCAGAATTTGCATTGATTTTTTTTTAAATTATATTTTTTTAAAATAGTGAAATGTATTTAGTAATTTTTTTACTATTGCATCGAATTTGACATTTAATATAACTTGACATTTAAAAAACCAACCCTTAATAAAGTTGCGTATAATTCAACGCCATCATTAAAATTCGCAAATTTCGCGAGGAATTTTCAAGGGGAAACCCTGGGGAATTGTGAATCATCCCACGAATCTTATGAAAAAGATCGAGGAAAAAAGTCCAGACACACAGTGGATCTTCGATCAGTGTGAGTCAGACACTGTCCAAGAGCGTTAAACGGATTCTACCGAGATCCTAGCCTGGGTCGATTCATTCATTTTTTTTACATCTCATGTTACAACGTTATTACGATTCCTTCGGAAAGTCATTCGCGTGTGGTCGTGTATCCACACGAGGGTAATGTCACGTTTCGCGTGCTCGGTTTTGTGAAGTTTTCCTGGAATAAGAAAATCACGAATGAGGAATATTTAGTTTAAGTCTTACTGAGAATAAATCATCTCTCAGGTGTATTCCAACAGAACAACGTCGTACCTGTTAATTAAAGAAAATTCAGTAGCTGTTTTTTTCCTTATATCAAACTATTCGATATAAGGAACTATTCGACATATCAAACTATTCGACATAAGGAAAAAGATATTCGATAAGGAAAAACGCAAATTTTCAGTTCTAATTATCATATTTTTGCAGAAATTAGAAGTTAAGATAATTCTTTAAAATATTTTTTAAAGTTAAAAAATTTTTAAACTTTAAAATAAATTTAAACAAGTTGTAAAAAAATATTTAGCGCTACTTTTCGGAAAAGCTGCTAAAGTAAAGAATTACCGAAGTTAAAATAAACTTTGATTCAAGGAATTAAATATTAAAAAATTACAAAAATACATATAACTTTTTTATTTCAAGGACCGGTTTATTCAATGTGCGTTCAATTTTAAAACAAAATTGTAGCGTACTGAAATAACTTACAGTCATATCGAATTTCATTCGATTCAAATATTTTTTATAACAAAATCTGGTTCCATAATAAAAAGAGTGTTCAAATAAATGCCAAGACTTCAAAACGTAAGACTAGTGCTTCCCCTTTTGATATCTTTCAAAAACGTGTACATATCTATTTTAACCCATCAGTTATCTTGGTCATCAAATATTTCATTGGTTTGACGATCTTATCTGGTGAAATAACTACATAAAATAAATTTTACTATGTACCAGTAAACAAAAATTAAAATCATGAATTTTTTTCGATCTCCATAGTGGCTATATCCCATAATTCAACAGTGAATACTTTCAGCAATTTGACTAGCATATCTCACAATAATTATTCAGTGCGTTAAAAAAAATAACATTCTTTGATGATAATTAAAAACAGAAAAAAAACAACATGAAGTTCGTGTGTTTACTCCGGAAAGGCACGGTGAACTTTTTACTTAACATTATTAAATTTACGTTGGAAAATCTTTATAAAACTTAGACTAATAGATCAATCGCTAATATTTTCATTTACATCTATGTCTGTAAAAATGTGTATATTTTTTAAGATTATTTTTTATTTAAATATATATATTAACTGCAGAAGCATTTTTTGCGTACTCCATCGACTGCATAAAAAAATTTTATCTGATAAATATCTTTCAATTTTTTCATCGATTGCATATTTTTCTATCAATAATAGAAAAAATATTGTTTCAAATATTTTAACATGATGTTGAAGTCGTTTGGTCGATCAATCCTGATCCACGTTTTTCTCGAAAAATATAATTTTGCTGAGAAATACAGTTACGTGTCGCTCTCTTAACAGAGAATAACGTGTAGCTCTTTTTTCCAAAATATTCAGCAACTTAAAGAAGAACGTGAATGCGTTCCACACCTCTTTCTTTCGCTCTCTCGCGGCTTAAACATCATCTTAAATCGTTATAACATTTCTTAAGCAAATGTAATTCCATTTGATCGTTTAAATGTGTTTCAGCTTTCTATCTCGCATGCACTGAATTTTAAGCGCTTTTATTAGATCAATCAGACCAATAAAATGTACAATCTTTTTCTCGTTGACTTCCGGATGAAAGCAGCGTTTAGTGCAGGTTTGTTGCCTACGTTCCGCAATCATTACAGACTGCAATCTTTAGGGCGAGAGCTCTGGTTTCGAAGCCATTTTTGAATATGGCTATAATATGATTCTGTTATCATGCTTTTCATATTCTTTTTAGTTTTCAATTTTTTTAAGATCGAAGATCTTGAAAAGACGTGTCACCGTTTTCTTAAACGGTTCGTCCTTCTCTCAATTTTGTGTCCGTCATGGTTTTAAACCTTTCAAGACTCAGCGATTGGAAAAATCTTTCGCAAAGACGTCATTTTCTTCGAAAATCTACGAGTTCGATATCAGCCGTCGACGAAAGTTTGCAGTGAACTGCGGTCTGTAATAATAATTTATGAGTAGTTAATTAAACATAAATCAAAAGATTTTTTATTACAAAATTTTGTATCAACTATTTTGAAAAGGAACGAAATATTTAAAATAAATGGTACGTTTTTATACCGTGTACAAAGGTGGTTCCGTAGGATGAGGGTGAAATCCACTTTCTCTGCAGCTTGCAATAAAATTCAAGCCGTATTCCGGTGTGAGCATGAAGTATCCAGTTCTGAAAGTAAAAATCGATTTTACACTAAAGTAAAAATTGTTCCGAGAAGACATTAGAGGTTCGCCGACCGACAGGATAATTTTGGCTTACTCGTCGTATTTCGGAGCGCAAACGATCGCTATCGCCTCTGCCATCATCAGCTGGTATGCGCAGTGTGTGTGCAGATCAACGCTGGATAAAAATGCCGTTTGCGTAGGATGAGTCTACGGACGAGAAGAAAAATCAATACAATGTGAAATGTAAATTTTTAAGGACATTTTTTCACAGTACGAAATAAGAATGATATTAATACAATATGCGATAATAATACTTACGTGGATCCATCCCAGCGTTATAAGATTGTGCTGGTCTTGATAATCGAAAATATCTTCCTCACTTTCCGTAGCACAAGAATCGGGCGTTCCGGTTTGTTGTGGAATAAGTAAATGCGTTACAAGCAACTTATTTCGTTCCAATTTTCCAGCCAATATACCACAAGTTTCTCTGTTGCTCGACGTGTTCTTGAAAGCGAGTAGGAGAAAGTCGCGCATCGTTCTGCTCGGTAAAACAATATCACGTAACGTCTGCTTGTCTGTGGTAAACGGCGTTGGTTTCGTTGAACGATCTATTGTAGGTGTTTTTCTGCAAACAAGTAACAGATCTCTTTGTAAATAAAACGACTCACGCATTTCGATCAATAAAAAGAGTTTCTACTTGTGGATGTATGAACCACTCAATCAATAAGAACAACAGCATGTGGAAAGTGTGTATTGTCAATAAATGAATTTGAGTTTCATGTTATTTAAAAAGATTCTATGACGTAATCCAATCACTATAAATAAACTTACTTGTCTGTAGCAGCTGGAATCGTTGAAGTATCAAACTCTGTTCCAATGATTGGAAACGCAGGTGCCGATGGCTGCGGACGCTCAGGCTCTTCAGCAGCAGAGATGCTGGCGATCAGAGCAGCCTTCGAGGCTTTCATAGCAGCCATCGCAGCTAATTTGTTTTTTCTATCCTCTTCCTCTTGAAGCCTAGTTAAAGACACTTCATATAATTATCTATCTTAACAATATATATATGATAGTTTGTAAATAATTGTAAGACTCACTTTAAGATTCTTTCCCGTTCCAGTCTTTCAATTTCATCCTTTTCTCTTTTCTTGGCATCTGCCAAATATCTTAATGCTTCTGCTTTGTATTTGGCCAGTAATTTTGCCTTGAGAGCTTCTGCGATAGGAAACGCTTCTCTCAGCAATGCCTGATTGTGAGCTTTGTCCTTAGCCGCCATTGTATTATACTCTGGATGCGATTGAACTTTTTCTATAAACAACCTGCGCAAGATGAAATGTGCATCAATATTACACTTTGAAATTAAAAATTTCGAAGTTCGTGACTTACGTCATAAATCTGTGATAATAAATGTAAGCATCTTCCAGTTGGCCAGCTTCCTTGTAAGTTTTAGCCATTCTCATAATTTCCACGCCACCTCTGTAGTATCTAGAATTTTTTTAAATATATTATGCACATTGTTGATCTTTTTTCAATCAGTCGAAATTGAGTGAGCGGAGGAAAACAAAATATCACCTTCGCAGAGGCATGGAATAATTGACTGTAACTGAACTGCCACGAGTAGAAAGCGATTTTAAACGCGCCTCCGGATCTAAAAGCCCCATGTCCGCAACGGAGGAATATTTTATAGTTTTAAGATCATTTTTATCCTTCTCCTTATCCATTGTGAAAGAATTTTTCGTATCACGGTTATATTCAAAATTTTAGGCTCGAACGAAAATATTCGTCCGGGTATTCGTTGAATCACACTTCACTTTTCCAGGTAGTTAATCTGATTTTAGGTTTCAAACTGATAAGATAGGAGAATCGAACACTATTTTAATTGATGATAATTGAGATTTCAATTCGCTTGACATTCTTCAGTTCGTCGATAATTTCTATGAGTGTCAGTGTCAAATAACCGTAGAAGCGCGAGCGCGACTCCCGAATGTCCTTGCAAGCGCGACGAGCGCTCGGTGTGTTTGTGATGAATCAGAAGTCGGAACCATCGTTACCAATAAAAAAAATTTAATTCAACTGAATTTGATAGATGGCGCCACGTGATAAAGACTTCGTCACAAGCCTGCAGCGCTGCGACGTCAAAACGGTAAAGCTCGTCATGAAAAAGTCGATAAAGCAGGAATTAATAAAAAAATTTAACAAAAACAGATCAATCAGATGGGAAATAAAAAATTAAAACTAATTCATGGAAATCTACTCAAATACAGGAATGGAATTGGCTATAGTTCTTAAAACAACAATAAAATTCTGTAGGTAAAATAATACCATAATATCTTTATTAATATTTTTCACTTTTTCTCGTTCACTTTTTAATAAATATGGTGTTACACTTCAACGTAAAGAATATCATATTTCAATAGTAATTAATATATCTTCCTGTCTTCGAACGATGGGAAGTGTAATATTTTTGAGATTGGCGCGTGGTCGTCCGAAGTCAGATGAAGAAAAAAACATCATGTGTATATTATACGTATGTACACATTTTCAGTTTTTTTTTCCTTCATAGGGGGAGTGTATTCGATTTATATTTATATAAATTCATTTTTTTTTCATTCTCTAGAGACAGCACGAACACAAAGTATAATACAGTATTGTTACAGCGATAGTATTTCTCGTGGCAGATTTCTGAAAACGAGGAAAGTACATGATTCATTTACAGTTGTCATTTTTGCTTCACATTTACCAAGAGAGATAGACAATCCAACGTCTGTTTGAGAAAAAAGTGTTTCGTGTTAAAATTAAAAATAATTACGTTAAAATGTAGCTACGTCAGAGTGTGCTTTGTGCAGAGCTAATGTAAACACTCACATAACCCTTTTTGCACAAAGAATGAATAAAAAAAAGCTCGAAAAGAGACAAGTGACATTAGCTGTTACCGTTTCTTTTACTAAAAGGGAGACTGAACTTTCTCATCAAATTAATGAGCAATGTTTTTCCAACCTTATTTTTTTTTAAATGGGACAAAAAAATCTTCATCAAAGAAACGTTGGAATGTGTATCTCTCTTTTCCTGTTTGCTCCGCGCAATGTTTCATGGTACATTTATTTTCGATTCCACATCTACGGATGCGAAAATCGCAGTAAAATGAGAATCGCATCGATCGAGCTCGTTCGTCGCATTATATATTTATTTTTGTTTACTTATTCTCGTCTCGTATTAGAATCTCAACAACAATTCTATAAATTTTTCTAACAGTTATCGCGTGAAATTTTAGTTTGCGAGAAATATAAATTTTGATTAAAAACATGATTTTAGTTGCTTTTAGTCTTGTAATGTCTCGAAATACAATGATCGCCTATACATCATTCTATACGCTCTGTTCTTTTGCATTTTTAAGTACCCGTTAATATCTACAAGATTCGCGTTATTAACGTGGTCGTAAAAACCATGTTTTTATGTACAACTACATTCACACTTACACACCCGCGGAACAAGTCTTTTGTAATCGGTGTATCGAAACCGATCTAACATTTTTTTTCCTTTTTATACATAGTGCAAATTTTCAACAAGAATTAAAAAATTTAAATGAAAATTCGAACGCAAGAATTTTTCCAACTACATAGAACAAATTTAAATATTCCCATACTTCATACTCGAATTTTTTTTTCTTTTTGTTTACAAATATCATCCATTCAAACAAGCAAAGAAATATCGCACTCAGTCAGTCGATACAATTTCACGGGTTTTCGAACTGGTTCACATAAAATGATGATAAATTACGCGCAGCAAAATTCATCAAGAGAGCTAATATTATGGAATATATAAACCTCACTAGTCTGCTTTTCCATGTTCTTTTCATTAAACATAATTCATTCTAATATTTACAGTGTAAACGAGTTTACAAGATTTATCTAACAGTAAAAAGGTTTTTACGCAAATTGCGAGCTTTTGTATCTTACAATCAGACAGTGCCTCCTCACTTGAAAATTGGAAGAACATTTCACACATTTTTTTCGTCGATCTCAAAGTTTTTCGTACGTTATATCAAATCGACAAAACCTTCGATGTTCAGCACTAGGGAATACGCAGGAAACTTTATGTACATGGTCGTCCATTCCAGAACGATATATATTTTATGTTATTTCCAATGACATGGTCAATCGGAACGATTTTCTCCCTCGTCTCAGCTCGAAGCTCGTACAGTCGAGACTCAAACTCTCCTTCGTATCGTTAGTTTAAAATTTATCAAGAATCCGAGTGTAAAAAATGTAAAATTTGCCTCGCAGCTGTTTTTTGACATTCGACAAGCGAAAAACATTTTTTTCTCTTGTGAAGTAGATGATTAAAATCTTAATTTGTCGTAGAATCTGATTTTTCGCTCGGATCAATTTTTTTCTTATCAGTTTTTTTTTCGATCTCGCACGATGGACCGATTTTTTCGAAAAATGCAAAATATTATCTGGACGCAAAAGCGTAATATAAATAAAAAAATACACCCGTCAAATGTCATTTATTTTTGGAAAATTCGATGAAAAGACACAAGGCGGAGAATCGGAGTATGAGAGCGAAGAATTTTAAGAGAAAAATGTCAGACGTACGAAAATAGGGATGTCATTAAACACCATTCTTCCCTATTTAAAATTATCGCTATAATGCTTCCTCTCGTTCGATAGTTAGCTCCTTTTACAGCGACGTGTTATCGAGGCTGATATGTACAGTGAAAATTTGCTCTAAGATCTTTTTTATCGCGCGAATACGAATATTCGTTTCGTAAACTCTTATGAACGCTATATGGAGTATTTCAAATTAGTAATCTAAAATTAAATCCATTCTAGAGCATGATGAGAGAGTGAAAATTTGTTCCTACAGTTGCAGTCGCGAGTCCTTAATTCAATGTAAAAATTGTATACTGTAAGTTTCAATCTCCATCGGTTGAATTCCAACTTCTTGGAGACCTTGCTTCAAGTGTTCCTTATTTTTAGTACCGGTCAGCGAGGTCTTCGTGACGTTGACCTTGTTTAACTTGAAGAAGGATATTCCGGGAGCCAGGTGCTCGCTTAGGGGGCAATGTTTCAACGTAACGTCCGCACCGACCGAGCAACTGTAACCCTGTCTATGAAGCACCATTAACGCACTGTTTACTGGAAAATGTGGAAGTTTCTGGTCGTGATTTGTTCGCAAATTCATCAGATGAAGGTCACAGGGAAAGCTCTGACTGACGAGCTGCGTTTCCGCGCTCAGAGTGACCTCGTTCTCCGTCGCGTCAACGACAAATATATTGACCGGATAATTGAGGGCGTTGCTCAGGTGATTAGCGAATAATGATGGTTTCGAATATTTGTCGGCGGAGCCGTTTATGTCCTCGAGTAAAATCCAATGTTTCATAACGGTGCGCCGATTATCGAGCAGACCCTCGCCCATTCCTCTCGAGTCGTCGTAGAGCGTTCTCCGATCGAGCATAACTTCGAGCCAACCTGGCTGATAACTGGCTGCGCCTTGTCCATGATTAACGAGGAGGGTCAATCTGTGTGAATCGTCCTCGATGTAAGCCATCGTCGTGATCGGGAAGTAATTTCCCTCGATGCCAATACTATCGACCTTTGTTCTCTTGATCATCTGATGACCATTGAGATCCGTGTAAAATTCAGGCGGCTCGCCGTTCGATATGTCCGTCTGAAGTCTCATGAACATCTCCGTCTCTCTGTTCTTCGGTGGAGTCTCGAAATCGATGATGTTCCTCACGTAAATCGCCTCGGCCAGGCCACCATCCTCGAGGTAAATGGAAACATGATGACTCAACAGTTTACCGTATTCCACGGTCAGCCGGGCGCTCAAACGACCCGAGACGATATAAATTTTTTGATGCGGCGTGTACGCCTCGAGCACATCCTTATCGGTTTCTCTCAGAGTCGGATCCGGCATGAAGAGATAGGCGCCGCTGTGAAATTGCGCTGATGGATACGCCGCAAATTGTATTGCGCACTGCATTATCTTGCCATTATTTTTTTTCGTGACCCTCTTGAGGAAACCCGTTTGACCGTCGAAAACGAGTTTCATGCGTTTGTTCTCGAGCTGGATATCGCCAACCTGCATCGGCTTTATCGGGAACACGGTGTCCTTTCCGCATCTGTTGCAGTGAACCGTTGATATTGCTTCCATCGGAATTCTATCAATCTGCTCGATGTGATAAGTCGTTATTGTCAACGGCTTCAGGTCCGCGACGAACAATACAACGTAAACGTCGTGTGTTATACTCGTCGCGTTCATCACCGGCGTTATCTGATAAGGTATCGGATTCTTATGAGGATCGAGGACTCTCACCTTGTAAGAAGTTACCTTCAGTCGTATTATCTCTTGTCTCGATTGGGCCAAAGGATTGAATAGCACGACTTTCCTCGTCTCCTGAGGAGTTACCATGATCGGTATCTTTTTTGGTAATTTCTCGTAGCTGTCGCGATCCGACTCGGGTAAAACGTAGACAGTGTTTGGCTTGTTGTGTGTCGTCGCTGTGAGAGTTTGGATCGCGAAGCTCTGAAGACTCGTCATGTCCGATATCGATTCGAACATTTTCTGGGCGTAATCTTTCATTACGAAAGACTTGCTCGTCCCGGTTATCGCGTCGTGATGCTGGAACAAGCCGAGATTTCTACGCGCCTTCACGAGCTTCTCAAAGTGAGTCTCGTACAGCTTAATGTCATTGCCACTCTGCTTTGCCACGTTCAAGGCTATTGTGTAAAGAATTTCAGAAGATCGTAAATTAGCCTCGAGCTCTCGGTCGAGGATCTTCATGTAAGGTCTCGTCGTGAAGTACCCGCTCCAGTAAGCGGGTCGACCCTCGCTGAATATGTCAGAATACACGAAAAAGTCACCCTTCAGCGAGGGGAATTTCTCCACTCTGTTCTCAATCTCCTGGAAGTAGTCTTTCGGCGTGCCAAAAATAATTTCCGCATTGTACTCTTCCTTTCGGCTGTTGATGTAGTCCACTAGAATTTTATAATTCGTGTATTGTTGATCCCACTCGATCGAGTGGTCGTAACGAAAATCGTCACCCAGCGGCATGAGCACGACGTTGTGACTGAATAACGAGCCCGTGCGAGAAAATTGCTCCAGCAATAACTCCGCCATTTGCTTGACATTGTTCAGATTTATGTCAACCGCGCGAACCGAGTACTCCGTGTATTCGCCACGAATTTTTCGAAAATCGAAATTCAGGCATACGTGCGGATGGGGACCGCACGAATGCTTTATGTTGTATATGTCGAATGGTTGATTATGAGTCAATATGTCGGATGTACCGCTCTTGTCCCATGGCTGTAACCAGATGAAGTCACCGTATTGCTTCTTGGCAAACCATTGCTTCCATGCGTAATGTATCCTTTGTATTATTGTCCCAGAAGCTCCGGATTTTCTCAACAAGTACGGAACTGTTCCACCGTGGCCGAAGGGATCAACTGCCCAGCCATAATTTGGTGTCACACCGAGATTCGTTTTCAACCATTGATGACCTGCAACACAAGGATAAATAGTTGGTTAGTTAGTTCGTCTTGCTTTCGTACAACTTTTTAGTTTTAAAGTATTTCGGTACAGAAGCGACTATGATCAGACTGTGATAAAAATTTGTCAGGGTGTTCTTGAACATAAAATACGTGAGCATGATTTTTTTCAAAATTTTCATGTACGTAGTTTTCAAGTTATCGAAAGAGAAAATGGTCCTTTTTCTATGAATATAGCTATAGACTCCAAGCATAAGAACGGAAATATTTTCTTTAATAACTCAATATCTACGTAGACGAATATTTTTTGGGAATTTATATCCGTTTGTTTAATAATAACGAACACTGTTTTAATTTTTTATTCAATTCTGATCATTTTTCGATTCCCTATCTGTTTTACGTATTAATTACTTGAGTTTTCTGCTAACTGTACCGAAACCCCTTAATAACGATATGACCTTCCAGAACCGTATGTCATGGTATTTTCCAGTATTCCTGTATTTTTCCTTTTTCCCCCTCATTTCCCCGCTATTGCGTCTGCAGCCGACTTACGCCCTAACCTGTATTGCATTCGCACATGTTTGCACATGGACACGGGAAAACTGCAGAAAACCCGTGCCGATACATTCGGTGACGCTTTTCAGGATTTTCCGAAGTTATCAAACCTCGAAAAACCCAGATAAAACTACCTCCTTCTCAGCGTTGACCCTATAGGCGATGAACGTTCAGCGGTCATTCATCCAAGTATTGGCAGCCTTGAATGGCAGTTTAACTTGTGGGACCGCCGAAACTCAGCATCGACCACGGCTCTACGACTATCGGTCACAAGGATAAATATTAATCAATATTAAAAGGTCAATTTGAAGGATTTCATTGAATGATTCAAATTGTAAGATACAATTTTTTGCTTTGGCAACAAATTTATAGACAAAAAATATTGAAGAGAGTTTACAATTTTGATAGTCCTTTGAGGATTTCACAATACGAGCACACTGCTGTCGGCGATAAAAGCTTTGAAATAAAAAAGGAATATTCAGAGTTTTGTTAGAGTTATGCCAGTGTTGTCAAAGAACTGTGGGATAGATAGAAGGAAAATAATGGACAAAAGTCTTCATCAGATTCATCTCCATATATTGATTTTTCGATTTTTGCCAAAGGCTAGTTAGAAAAAAAAGAACTTGAAATATCTGACAAAATTCGTTATCAAATTGTTCGATATAATAAATTAAATTATTCTTCGAAGTTCAGCTGATATTCGGAGGGACGTTAATCGTGGTGGCAAATGAGGGTAAGATAATGATGACACGGAAAGGACCTTTTGACATCGGATAGCGATCGACATATAAATCTTTATCTGCTGAAAATGGTGGTGTGTGCTATTTCCTTTGAACTCGATTGTACACTTGATGTCTCCATGGAGCAAACGAATCTATCTCTACCGGTTTATCAAGACTGCTCGGCCGTTCATTTGGCGCTCGGCGTTGGTGGGCGCTGTTCCTGTCAATCGATAATCAATTATCACCGAACCGACCGGGGCCATAGACGGGGCTTTCCAATAGCCCGTATTTGTTGAACGAGGTACACCGACTGGAACCTTCATATCATCGCTTTCTCACATACTACCCTCCCATATTTTGGATTGTTCATCATTCACGTGCTCGCAAGGTGGATGAAACATTCGTGAGACTCCATGTGTCAATTCCAGATCGTATGTTTTCTTTCCTTTCATCCTCTCTGAAGCGCCAAAGCGCTTATGAAAGAAAACGATCGGACCCAACAGTGATGAGAGCTTAGTTTAAATGCGAGATTATTACTATGCGGGATTTTATACGTAATCCGGATATGTTTCGTTTATTAATGGTAGTGCAGAGGGGTTTTATAGGTTTTAATATAATATCTTACAACTTATCTGAATCGTGAAACATTTCCTCGTTTATAGCATTTTTATATGGAATTATGGAAATTCATGGAATGAAGGTTGTAATGAAACCATATATAAATATGTATCCACAGATGTATCAATGATCATGTTACTGTTAGTTCATACAAACAACCCTCGCGAGATTGACTTTCGCGGTTGTACTCCCTTAATTAGTGGAGTTCATTGCAGCCTTTGGCTCTTTTCACGAAACTTTTTGCTAATTAACAATTTATTTGTGAGCGAACCTCATTGAAAGTGTTTCAACTAGCAGGTAGACATCTTCTGGAAAAATCATTCATGGGGTGTCTACGTTTGGTAATGCAAGGATCCTGTAATAGTGTTCCGATAATGAATTTCATGAAAAATCTATTGTACCACAGCCCAATTTCGCGGTGAATAGGTTCATCGATTACAATTCCTCTCCTGGAAGAGTGAGATTGGTCGGAGGTGCGTTTCGTTTTGCCAAACTCCGTCAGGCATCGAAGCGAAAGGGAGTAATGCAGCGAGAAAACCTCTTTCGATACGTGGTTAGAGTCGACAGCTCGTAATCGGGCGGTATTTATCGGGCGAGGTGTTCACTCCCGCACTCGGAAATCGAGGGAGTTAATCCCGAAGCGCGTGTGCGCTCCTGCCAACAGGCAGAAAGTTGCCGGGGAAGTCGTGAGGGAAATGTGCTGGGGTCGAGTTTTCCTCTTTCTCTATTCAGAAGAGAATGATCGCGGGGAGATCATTTAGGCAGTGCCATGGGTTATCCGGTATGCATTGCAACGACTTGAGGCACAGACTGACGGCGGGGATTTCCGGCAAGCCACGCAGAAATATACGTATATATCGCTCTTAATCTGCGAACGGCCAGACCTATCCTTCGGGAATTCCTCGATGTGGAATTTCTCGGTCGATCCATCACCGCTTATACATTCACTTGGCGATGGCGCGCAATATATAATGGCACCATATCTTAAATTCGACGCAAATTCCCCGTGAAGTACGTGAGACCAGGGGAAGCAATATATCCTTCGATGCGCTTGCACTATTGAAATTAAAAACAACATTTTTCACTGCGTTCTCCCAGTTCTGAACAGGAAATTTACTACCCCGTTCACATTTTTTTATCAACCGTAGCTTCTGTCTGATAACAATATCGATGATAATAATTATCGAGAAGTTCTATCTCATAAAAACTGGAAAAATAACAACGATAGCGATAATATCGTCCAACTGCAGTTTATCAGGTAAACCATTCGAATGAGCATTTCTATTCACTTAACTCAGGTATATACTACCTCGAATAAACACGATCCATTATTTTTACCATGCCATTTCATCTACAACCATTTCTTTTGATAAATGAATTTACCTTGTATATCTGTACGAATCCAACTTCCGGTACTTTGACTCTCACCGATCGTAAACTATCGAATTCTGGCTTTCTACATCCGTGCCATTACCATTTTTTTCCTTCCTCTTTCGCCAGTTTGTTTTTTTTTGACCTGTTTTTTATGCGTCATGCTTATTCACTATCGTTTCTTCCGATTCTCGTGAGTGCATGGGTGGCAGAGGGGGGGAGGGGGAAATAGAGACAGAGAGAGATCGAGTGGTTAAATCGGTTCACCATACAACGGTAGAGGATAAATGTACGCCTCCCGATGCAACGCGGGGATGGTTGTACATCCATCTAGTGACGAAGCAAACTGCCCATAGCACACCCGGGCGTGGTCGCATCGTGTGTGCTCAGTGAGTTTGCTGGCGTGAACCATCCCCGTGAGTATTTCTCCTTCTGACCCTCCTCCCCGCTCCTCTTCTCCCTCTGTCTCTCTCTCTCCCACGAGTGTTCATCCCGGACGATTTGGCTGAGCGCGGGATATCCTACTAGACAATAAATTTCGTATCGGTTCAGTTCGAGTTCTGCCTGCTCGGTCTTCTCTTTTATATATTCTATCTCGCTTTTTTTTAACGCTTGGTCAATGGCGAGAGGGTGAAGAGGAGAACGAAATCCCTTTGCGGAACCATCTCGAAAGCCATGCGTATTTGTTCCAACGCAGATAACCGTCGCTATTGTTCCCAGGAAGCTATTGCTCGACCCCGGACGATACATTTTTCTTCCGATCTTTTTGTAATGATTGATATTTCCGGATTGAACGATTAATGGAGGAGCTCAAGATCAATCGCGTGTACAAATCGAGTTGAAGGGTTCGCGGGATCATGAATATCGAGAGAACTTTGCTCTCTGCCTTTGTCATGAGCACGATAACGCAAAAGTCGTAATCGACGAGACCAACGAGCCTAAACTTTATTGAATTATTGATATTCTTGATTGAAAAGATCTTATCTCAGTTTGATTATAATATTATGAAACTATTGTGAAAATAACATGAGGATAATGGGGATGCTCATTTTAGAAATATTCATAATATACCAACCATCCTGGCACATTAATTAAAGATAAATCCAACATACAGTTATTGTTGGTGCTGCCATCGAATAGAATTCGATTCGCGTGTCATGTGTATGATACGATAATGGAATACGCGGGAGACAAGAGAAAATTGGTCGGCGCGGTTCATCGACGTTTAAACGATAGACGAGAATTATATAAGACCCGCGAGGATGGCTGTGCCAAAAGCCCGATGATAACAAAAAGTATATTGTGATAAAAAAGCACAATGTACATTTTTGTTTCATTGTTTCATTTTTGGGAAACCGGAGCCAAAAAATGTGAAACGAAACTTGATCGAAACGATGCGACGAAAAACACCGAAATTCGTATTCACTGAGTTTTTCTGCCAAGTACAGAATCGATGTTTGTTTATCCAATTAAAATATACTCGTTGGTAATGGAGTAGTTAATGGAGAATTTAAAAGGGCGAACGTACCAACACAACTGTGCAAACGGTTCTGTGAGTATACGTGTAGTGTACACAAACTGGTACATACGACCGATACGTTAAAAGTACACATGTGGAAAGTGTACATACATAAACGTAAAATTGCTCTTCAATTGTTCAGCAGTATTGTACTCGCTCTCGTTGAATCGAGGTCCATGCTGGTACAGCCATTGTCACCAGAGCTAAATTATACGTTAATGTTGTTGCACGTGGATCGTTTACAATTGGCATAAATGACCGTGCAAACGTATGTACGGGAGTGTTGAGTACTCCGATTTATCGTGTATTGTGCGCATATTAAATCGCACAGGAGAAAGTATATTCATTCGTCTCTTCTTCTCTCCCTTGCTGGTTAACCGATACAAAGCTCTGCACACTTACATGAGACGCCCGACAACTTGCACTAGATCGAGAGAAAGAGACAGAGAACAATGCCATTACAATGCACAATTGCACGGAAAATAAAAATAAATGAAGAATTACTTCGTACAACGTTTCACAATTGTTCACCGAGCACAATCACTCCAGTAGCGAGGCGTTTACACATATGATGCATTCATATACGGCTGCAAATTAATTTACCAAGTATTGGCGCAAAAATGATTCTTCGAATTCAGAGCTGCACATTTGATTGAAATACCTCAATGGGTTATTTATGTGGATGAAAACAAAACTGCTCGATTTTAAAAATTGTTGGACCGTGCGACCATTGGGAATAGCAGAAGAGTAAAAAATCGATAAAATTTCTCTGCTCTGGGATCTGTTATGAATCATGTGGGAAATACATAACGTCCGCATGCTCTAGTCAATCAAAGTTAAAAATGGTTCAACACTGTTATTTTACACTGTACCATTTTTACCGCGACATGGACGATATTGTTATTTGTTGTGCACGTATAGATGCAGACATTCGATAGCGAATGTCTTCTTGGTAGGAATACCCGGCTGATTCCTTTTGTCACATGCTTTTTCGAATGCTCTCGGTATGTATAAACCGACGGAAAAACATCCCTTGGTAGATATAAGGAGACAAGTCTCATTCGAGAGAAAATCCAAGTATTCCCAAGTGGCATAGCCTAGAATCTTCTGACACCAGATGAATCCGAGCTCTTCTCTATTTCCTTTCGTATCGTAGAGCCTGAGTGTGAAAGCCTCAACTCCACTTGACGTATATTTCGAGCACACCTGGTGAATCGTTTCGTCATTCTCTTCAAACTTTATGAGCACCGGGCGTGCATACCGCGTGTACGGGATGACTGTATAACTTTTCCTTCTTCATATACCAAGAAGAGATAACTTTCGTAGCTTATGAAACGCGCATAAAGGAAAAAGCTCGCCACGAGTCTCGTAAAAAAAATAATCAAAAGAAGTTACGAACACGTGTGTTGGTACGAAAAAACTCTTCGTGCGAGCCTTTTGTTTATGTAGGTTTTTATTTGCACGAAGGATTTTTCAAGACAACGATGAAAATGGTTGCGACCGGCGACAATGGCAAGAACGGAGCTTGTTTGACGAATAATTGAAGTCCGACCATTCATTTCGGAATTACCGCTTCAAATATGGAATTTTGCCTTAACGAGGTACCCTAAAGCGCTTGTAGAAATTAAACTCGTGTACTCGTTATGCGGATTAAGAAATAAATGCGAGGAACTGAGCTGGAATATGATGATGAGCACAAAGGACCTTTAAGAGAGTCTATGGGTGGATAGATGGACGAGCAACAGACTTTTGTCGTATAGACGAGACATGGGCAACAATATAATATGCATGTATGAGTATACGCCGCGTACAATAATGCATTATGAAGGTCTACGGTAGCCCGTACCAAGTGGGAGAGGTCACTCGGGGATTCTAATACAAGCGAGCAAACCATTAAACTGCACTCAGCAGTGAACAGCTGATTATAACTCATTAAACAGGGCATGTGTGTACATTAACGAAGTTAGCGGCTGGGTAATGTCTACGTGTACGAAGAGGGATAGAGACGAATAGAGGTCGACTCTTGATGGTGCACAGGTTGTTGGTTTATGCATTCAGGTTACGCGGATGGAGAAAGTGGGAGGGGAACGTTAAAGCTGGTTTGCGGAATCGCGGGCGATCTTGCATCTCGCTTCCGTAAACCAAGTACAAGAGTAATTCTATAATACTTGCCTGAACCGGAAGTTAAGTTGGTATAAAGCCTCGTATCGGTGAGTGCTACCGACGAGACTTGGGAACACAGACTTGGCAAAGCACTTCAAACTTTTCGATAAATCAATTTCATGCATGCATTAAAATTGTGCCATTTCCACCGAAAATGCAAGACCTGTTCGTTAATGTGCTAAGCCTAAGCCTCTGGTCGATGGGCCATAATTTGAAGAACTACATTTTGTACTCTACAATTTAACGGAGTGAAGTAATCCCTCATCCGATTTCTCTCGTTAAATTGAAGAGAGTATTCGGCTTTGGAAGTTATCTCGCGGAGATTATCGTTCCGAATGACGAATGGATAAGTGGAAACTTTAAGTACATTTCTTTTGGGTTATTTAAGGGTGCAAGAAAGAGTCAAAAGTTTTTGGGTGGAGAAATCGATAGATTGTTTTCATCGTTTTCCCTCGGATTACGTGCATTGATCCCAAGTTTCTATCTGTAGAATAGTACTTACCATCGCTATTATAGGAGGGCAAGAACACTTGTCTCTTATCTTGAGATCCCTGATAGGGAAAGGGGTGTGCGGTGGGTTAGGGTTTTTATTCTATACGTGCACAGAGTGAATCATCTATCCGTGTGTAAGACGTAACGCAAGTGGATTCTTACGATCTTCGGCATTATCCACCAGCTATATCCGTTATTATCGGTGACTCTTATCTTCTGTTTCACGCCACATGTTACACGGTATACACTCGCTCCTCTCCCCATCGACCGTTCTTAGATCGATGCTACCAGGATCTGTATCTTTTTTGTAGAAACTAACGCAAACTCCTATAAAATCGATTTCCAATTTTAATAGTTTTGTTCTTGTGTAATCCGAAGCTCCCGCTAAATTTTGCGTGAGAACTAAGCATACAAGGAATCATATATCATACAACGAACATCTGTTGTTAAAGTTCTGGCAACATAAAATATTTAAAAATGTTAGTATAGCAACGATATCAAGGAAAGAAACATTCGTATATATATTGGGATCTAACATGGGGGCGGAGTTTAGTCGAATGGCAACGATATGGATGCCATCAAAGATTATAATAATTGGCATTTTCTATTGACTCTGCTCCCTTGCTGTAGTTGAATTTTTTGTCACCAGATGTCATGTCACCGCATGTCAGATTCCAATACCTTGAAAGAAAGGTCTGTGTTATGATTACCTTCTCTCTTCACGATTCCAGGTATGCAGTTTTCAAAAAAGTATTGGCTGCACTCTTTTACAAAAGTATTTTCTAAGACAGAGTTATGTGGAGGTTCACATAAGCAACACCTCATGCTTCTTTGTAACTCTATTTTATATTATTTTCGAAATATAACCTCCAACAAAAAATTATCGAAGCCTGTTGTAATTTCAGCGCGGAAAATGATTCATGTAATAAAATATTCACGAATTTGAAGATAACAATAAAATTCTCTTTATCTGTTTGAATAAATATAATTGGGATTGAAATAGCAAAACATCAACGCACGACATCGACGCACATATAATGTGGATACAGCCAAAAGTAATGTCTATCGGAACAACAATTGAATCAACGAAATACCGGCATGATAATTATTATCAATTTCAGTTATATTTTGAGCAGTATTGATAATGTCGCGAGTAATTTTCGTGCATTGGTACTGCTTTTGTCCTGATTTCACTTGAGGGTATATTGAATTACTCCAAAAGTCGTCGAAATGTGGTACACTCGATTTTAAACAAGAGCTCATCAAGCATTGAACCTCGCAAACTGAGCAATTTCGATTTTACAGCGTTTCAGGTAGATTGGCATCCGACGATACGACGCGAAGCACGTCTATTCTTCGTCCTGTTCCACTTCGCATCTGCAATAATCTAATAAGCATAGGTCCTTACACAAGAGCGAATCCATAGACATCAGAGGTATAGACCCGCACGTACGAATAGAAGCTGCGCGAGATGTATCGTTGAAACAGCAACGTGTTTTCTGCAAATCTCTTCTTCCCGTGACACGGGAGGCGTACGCTTTACATACGTGATTTGTCACGAACGCGTAATCAGCCGGAGAATGGAAGAGTGAGCGAGAAGAGGAGCGAACTGTAGTGGTCATCGGTATTACGGACGTGGAGAAACGACGCGTACCGCGAGTTAAATTATGCTAAGCCTAGATCGGGAGAAAGCAAGAGCAGAGAGAAGGGAAGAGGCAGACGCTCAAATTGTGTTCCGTACCACAGAGGAGGCACGCGAACGTCGCGGTTGGAAGGGCTCTCGTGCTCTGGATTCAAGCCGGACATTGTCACTGGTGGTTATCCAAAGGCCAGCAAATTACCGTAACCACATCGTACCATTGCATAAGATTATCGCCACCGTTGGTATACGTAGATTGCACCTTGTTGCGGTATACTCGAGAGTGAAAGAGACAGAGAGAGAGAGAGACAAGGATAGAGATTCAATACGTGTACGCAATGTATATCTGTTATTGGAAGGAACCCACTTACGTGAACGACATTCCGGATTAGGGGAAAATTGTCTCTGAAGACAAAGCGAGTCTAAATTCCGATGGAACCTCAAAGACACGCTTTTTCGAAGTTCCTTTATAAATGTATCCATTGTTTTTTATGTTCCAGATTAAACTGTCTCTCGGCTGAATGTTTGAGCTTACCTCGCAAAAAAATAATTGTCGACTCGTTTGTTCACGAGAAACTTTTTGACGGAGATGAGATATAAAAAATCTAGATTTTCCAACTGTAGTCGGGGTAAAGTGAATTTTCCGGTACTTTGAGCTCAGAGAATTCCTATCTCGTGCTTTTTATTATTACGGAAGAGTATTCCAGGTGAAGCTCTGCATCATCATATCTCTCTTGGAATTCTCGTGGGGAATGGCCACGATCCTAAGATCGCTTTTGGGTTGCATCGAATCTCTTATATATATATCTCGTTTTGTAACCTCTCTCTCTCATCCTTGTCTTTTTGTCTCTACCTCGGCAGAGCTTCGACATCCTAAATGCAATAAATCGGAGAACTCTTCGGGCGATCGCAGGGGTTACATGGAGAGTTACGATTTTGAATGTAGGTCAAAATCGAATGTTTCTTTCTCGTTTTTCCTACGTTTTATACGAGCCTCTGCAACCGTAGATATTTTACGACCGTATCGGTCTATGGGATAGTTCATTGATACAATGACGTATATCTATATTATATGTGTTCTTCAAATCCAATAACTATTACCCCCATCATTTAATTGTGAATTTAACAAAGACCGCTCATATTCGAGATTGAATCGTTTTTTTTATGATCATTGTACAATACACGTAGCATGACTTTCTTATAGTTTATTGATATAATAACGTATACCTATATGTTTTCTTCAAACCCAATAACTATTACCCATCTTTTAATTGCGAGTTTCACAAAGACTGCTCATATTCGAGATTAAATCGGTTTTTTACGATCATTGTACGATACGCGTGGCACTATTTTCCTTTCTGTACATTGCCTGTTTAAAGCAATTTGAAGGAAAGGTACATTTCGCTCTCGATCGGAGATATAAAAAGGAAAGAGAGGAGGGAAATCGCGCACATTTTCCAATTCTGCCCAGCAATCGTATAAAGGATCTAATCAACCGAGAAAACATAAAACCCACTGTGTACATCCCGAAGGTTCTTACGATTTGAACACATCAACGCACCCGACTGTACATGTGAACATTTGGGTGCATACTACGAAACGACTAATCCTCCTTTTCCACTTTTATTCCAAACGTTTTCTCACCTCGTTCATCCCGAATTTACGAGGATAACGACGATCCAATCGGCCATTGTGTACGACTATAGAAAAACAGTGGAAAAAATGGATTGACGAGGGGAGCTGGAATAGAATTTTTTGCTCCATCGAGGAATTTTCTTTGCTGAGGAAAAATTTCGAGTCTACGCGAATTTATCAAGATAATGCGCGGTGGAGCGTGAAAGTTTTGAATGCCGTTTTATTTTCATTTTTCGTGTTTTTCTTTCCGCAAAGTATTTTTTCTACTATAGCTGTGTGACTCAGAGATTTAATGGTTATTCACGAGACAACGTCTACGCGCCCTCTCCCACCGCCACCGAGTGTCTTACACACAGCTTTTGGGATTCGCCTCGAGACAGACCGGCGACGGGGAAAAGGATGAGAACGAAGTGGAAAACCGAGAGAGTCGAAGAGAGACGGAATACGAGAAAGAGCAAGCTTGCACACGCAAAACTCCCTGGAGGTACTTAATTAAATTTGCCTTCAAAAGAAGATAAATAAAAATGCGAAAGAATAAGAAATGTTCGCGTACGCTCATGAGAGAGGAAGAGAAGGGAGAGAAAATTTGTTTCATCCTCGATGCAGCGAAAATCTTGAAAATGTACGAAGCGCTTCAGCTGTGTGCGCATGCACAAACTGAAAATCTCATTCGGTCTTCGCGTTAGTTTCAAAGAATAATAAATATATGAAAAAGTTTTGTCGCGAGTCGTTTCTCGGTCTTTTTCGCTCCTCTTTGGGCGCTCGTAAACGAAAACTCCACAGTTCCAGCTGGTTACGTACAATAGAATAGAGAAGAAGACGCACTATATACGCAAGCACGCGAAGTAGCAACCGAAAGATTACGCTACAGATACGTCCACTTTTGTGTATACGCCGTTATACCGACTCTGTTTTTATTCTCTCGAGAATGCACCAAATTGCGTTTAAAAAATGCATACAGCACCGTCTTGCGCTACGTCCGCAGTGACTTGTTCATCGGTGCGGACGAGAAAAAAAAATTCTACATGCATCGCCTCTCATATATCCTCACTTCTCTTTTTATCGGACAACAGATGTAAAAGTTTGATGAAACGATCGTTAAATTTTTCTCTCGCGGACTGCGTCGCGTCGAGGATTTCAGGGATTGAATTTTTTTTTTTGTTGCTGAACCTCCGAAAAACCTGAACAAACACCGAAAAATATCAAACGCTGGGTAGAAGACGTAAAAAGCAGAAAAAAGTAAAACGGGGTAAAAAACAGCGCGAAAAGGAACGAAGCGAGATGAGGAGCGAGAGAGGAATGAGCGTCGCGACGCCGTGGCGCCCGGGTTTTCACGGTCGTACACACGTGTGCAGCGCCAGGGTTTCCCTCATGGAAATTGCTCGGAGGCTAGACAGCGTGAAGATAGATACACATGCACGAGATGTGTAACTGAACGACCGGGATGAGAGTGTATACAGAGATCGAGGAAACGAGGGAAAGGAGGAGCAGGCTCGGAGGGTCGAGTTCTCGTATTTGACTTGGGAAAACAAGACGGCAAATTTCGACGGGATGTGTGTTGTTGGTCGAGTGTACGCCACTATCCGACTATTCCGATGCAAATGAGATACAAGCTTAAGGGATGCCCGGCTAGATGCTCTCTTCGAAGGAAGATCGAAAGAGGGAGAGAGAGAGAGAGAGAAGGATCCTCGCACATCCCTTTCGCCGACGAATATCTCATTCCTCGTGGTTCTATTATCTGCCATGTTTCATAAGAACGAGGTATACAGCCTCGCGGAACTCTCGTGTGCGCGCACGTATGCTTTTCAACGATGAGAAGTTCAATTTATCTTAATGACATTTTCGTAATAGACTAATAAGCCGCTGACAGATTGCACAATTACTCCTACCCCCGATCTTGATAATAAATTTTATTCCATATTTGTGGGAAAATTATACCAGAATCCTCTCTTATATAAAAATGGAATCTTTTTATCTGGAAATTCGTGGAGAATACTTATTTATTCTCTTTTGGATTTATCGAACTCATTGTTACGCGTTTTGGCACAAAGTTGGCGGGGATAATACGGTGGAATAGCAAAGCAAAATACGAGGATGGAACATTGAAGGCGGTGCGAACTCATTAACGAAATATCATATGTGCATGCATGAGAATATCTCAAAATTCTCGAGCCGTTAGTTCATTGGAGCTAAGCGAAAATCCTATAGAAATAGAGAGCGTATACAGAATAATCCAAGTCTCTTTTGATTACATTATAATTGCAGATGGCCGCAAAAGTTAGGATGAGCGAGCGAGAGAAATGGATATGTTGGGCTCATATCTCATCTAACTGGAAATGGTTCGAAATACATCGCGCGAGCGTGTGCAACTCTCGATACCAAGCAACTAGATATCATATTCTAATTTCCATGTGATATTGACAACGCGAATATAGCGCTGCGAGGACGAGAGCGCTGCAATATCAACAAACATTTCCAAAATTCACGTTAGTGCAAAGAGATTGCACTTACATAACTACATGAGAGCAAATGCAATGTGACTGTTTGCAGAAACTTATGCACGAAATTTAGTTCGATCTCGTGGAACGCCAATATTACGTATACACAAATTCTTAAATCGAGAAGTATTAAACTTTTTAGTTCTGGCAAAAAGGTATAAGTATAATAAAATAAATAAGAAAAACAAAACTCTTGGGATAAAAAATAGTGAAGAAAAAAACGTCGATTGGTAGCACAATTTTTTTTGTATTTATATAAAAAATTACGATAAAAAATATTGGTATTAAGAGCGCGATAAAAAGTGATAATTTACTCGAATGAATATCTCGTAGAGTTCATCGATACTGACAGGTATGTCGAAGCAAGACTGTTTTCCACATCGATTAAGTGTCAAACGAGAGATGTGGTAGGTGGCGGAAGAAAAGTGAATAAAAAAGAAGAGCGATTCGGTATACTCGAACACCACTCCTTACGTCCGACGATCAATAAATTCTTTTTCATCCAAGCTCTTTTCCTCTCTCTCGCTCTGTTCTTCGGTGTCTCTTCAAGGATCCTGGCATGCTTCGGTTCGGTGCAAACATGAGTATCATCAACTCTTGAGAGCGTCTCGAGAGGATCGTAAGAAAAAATGAAACGATTTTGGGTAAGACGAGATCACACTACTGACAATAGGGATAAAAGGATCAATCTCTCGGTACGATATCTCTGTCAGAGCCCATATGTTTAAAGTGATCTTTAACCCACACAAACGCGAGCGAGACGGAAGCTAAACGGATTTACTATTATCTCAGAAATTTTTAATATTTTCGGAAAAAGTAGAAGAATCACTTTTTGTTGAAAAGAGAACAAAGTGTTGTTCGAAAATTCCGGTTCTTCAGAGAGAACTCTGTATTAGGATTTTCTCCGATATGGACTGAAACATCGCCTTGAGCATAAAAAACATGTAAACAAGCAAAGATCATCTTGTACTCCTGCTGTTTTCTACCAGCTTATTGAACTCTTAATATATTCGAAAGAAAAAAGAGATGAAACCTCACGATCCATATACGGGTTAAGGTGGGAGTTGCGTGAAATTTTTTGAGACAGATTTTTTTAAACTTTTGCATAATCCTAGATAATACTCGAATAAAAATGTATACCAAATTTCAAGACGTTTCAACATCCAGAAGTCGCGATATTGATTTTTTAAATTCGTCTCTAATGCACACGTTTTTATGGCAGATATTTTTATTCACGCTCGATTTAAAAAATGAGAGATGAAGATTCGAGACGAACTTTAAAAAACTATGTGGTCAGTTTTTAAACCAAACGTGAATAAAAATACCTGCCATAAGACGCGTGTATTAAAGATGAATTTTAAAAATCAATATCTCGACTTCTGGATGATAAAACGTCTTAAAATCTGGTATACATTTTTATTCAAGTACATATTACCTGGGCCTATGCAAAATTAAAAAAAAATCTGTCTCAAAAAATTCCACGTGACTCGTATCTTAAATATTTGAACTCCGATATATTTAAATCCTAAATTGCAATTTTCACAATGCATATATTCATTCGTATGTAGGTATGTGATCCATTCAGAAAGAAATGGAAAATGTGGTAAAAAGGGACGATTTTATCGCGTCATATATTTGAACGAAAAAAGAAATGAAACCTCATAGCCCACGTATATACGGGTTCAATATTTAAACTTTGATGTGTTCAAGTTCTAGATTGTCATTCTAACAATGTATATATGCATCGGTATGAATAATGCATGTGATTCATTCATAAAGAAACGAAAAAAAGTGAAAAAAGGGAAGATTCGATCGCGTAATATATTTGAACGAAAAAAGAAATGAAACCTCACACTCCGTATCCGGATTCGATATTTAAACTCTTCGATGTTTTCGAATTCTAGATTCCCATTTTGATAATGTATGTATTCATTTGTTCATTCATTCCGATTCATCATCATTCGATCGCATGCATTATATATTCATGAATATATGTATGCGATTCGTTTACAAAGAAGTGGAAGGAATGATAAAAAGACTTGAACACGTTAATGCATTTGAACGAAAAAAGGAACGAAACTTCACAGTCCGCGTACGGGTTTAATATTTGAACTTCGAAATTGCAATTTCGACAGTGAATACGTTCGTTTCTATGAATGTGTGTATGCGATTTGTTTACAAAGAAACGGAAGAAGCGGTAAAAAGGGAAGATCGAAAAAAATGAATAGCCCGGGTGTCAAGAGGAGACGATTGCTGGTTCAGTGAAACGCGACGGAAGTCCAACTTTTTTCGTCCTTTTTAACAGCGAGACTTCCACATTCCTTCCGCGTATTTTTCTCCCGCACTCTTTAGTCTCGCTGCTATCGACTTTCCTATTCTCTGATATTTTTTTTCCTGCTGCAAAAGCGAGTTCTCGCGGTCGCGGAAAGAAGCCCCTCATTGAGTGTATAGACACGTTTAACCCGTCTCTTCCGATCTCGTTCATTTTTCTCTTTGTTTTCCAGCTCTTGCGAAGAATGAAGTGCTCTACGAGTCTACGAGCAAGCATCTACGCACGGCTGATAACGCGAAAAATTACGAGTTGTACCGTTCGATTATTTTACTGTTTTACAATTTTTTTTTTGACGTAACATTCCAGACTGGAGATCGATTTCGTTGCTGATTTTATTTTCGCATCTGCGTCTCTCGGAGTGACTTTAACGTCATCCTATAATTATTTATTGATAGAGTGTAATAGGAGGTAGAACGAGATTCAAGATCGACTTACTGTAACTTCGATTTTCAATAATTTAACGTTGCCTGCTCGATAAATATTCATCCCACAAGACTTTTATTCGGACTGCACTTTGACAGTTTTGACATTGATGAGAACCAAATAACTCCTCGATGGTCTATTACTACTTTCTCATCTTAATAATAACGCGATAATAACAATTTTCAGAGAGAATTTTTTAATTTTCTTAAACTCTCATGCGTATAATTATGTTATCAAGTAATCGATCAGAAGAAGAGGGAAGAAAATAATGAAGTAATCGATCGGGCGGACTCACCTTCTATGAGCTGATCGAGCATTGCGTAGATGTGAGAACTGGCCTCGTCGGTCATCACCCAACCACCGGTAGTCATCTCGAGACGACCCTCCTTGACGAGCCGCTTGACGACCATTTTCTTGGTTGGGTGAGCACTGTAACAAGCGTTACATTTTTTTTACGTTTATTTTCTCATTTTACTTCTCGTACTCCTCGGGGAATAATGATCGTGCTAGAGTCGGAGAATAAAGGAAAGTCGGGGGTAGAAAGGAGCAAATATAAGTTAAGTGAAATGCTAAGAGACGCGCGGATGATAAGGATCGGGACGGTGTTGAAATAAAATCCAAGCACCGGAATCACCCAAGAGTGTATCCCGCCCAATTACCATTCCTTTTTCGGCTTTTCATCATACCTAAAGTCCTTCCTGTTTTTCTTACCGCGAGGGCCTTTCGGATTTTCATCTTTTCATCGTTATTCTTTTTTTTGTAATACCTCGCTTCGGCTGCTTCTGTAAAAAGCTCTTTCATTTTCCAAGGTCTGTTATATAATTGCCCTTTCTCATTAATCTATGCATATACCAACAGATTTTTAAACAGACACGAAGAATTTTTCAAGAAAATCCGTATCGTCGACGGACTTTAATTACAGTAATTTACTCGACATTGCTGTATAAATATTTTATCTGATTTGACAGTATGTTTGAAATTAACTACGAAATTAAATACGAGAAAATTCAAGGTCAACAATTTTCAAGTAGATTCACATTGTTGGTAAACTTCGTTTAAAATAATTTCCTTTACATTGTACAAATATTTTGTCTAAGGGTCACTTTTAAGTTAGAGCATTAAACTTGAATTAATACTGCAAATTAAACCAAGTATTCGATGTTGTGTCTCACATTTTTAATAAAACAATGATTAAACGTTTTTAATATTAAAAATCTTTCTCGAACGTAAATTTTCTTCCGTGAATTGCTCTTGCTCATAAATCATTTGTGATATAAATGCAGAGATACGCTAAATGTGTTAATCGTTGTCGATTACTCATTGGAAATATATCTACATACTACAGATAAGTTAGAGACTGAATGGTTCGTTTTTACGGCGAACCCATCCCCGATGAGTTCACGGTCCACGGGAGAACTGTGAGCGATCCTGCAGGCTCTCTGTCTCTTTTTTTCCTCGCCTCTCGTCGTTCGCTCTCCATCGAGACTCCCATTCAACTCGTTATACCTACAGACACTTCTCTCTTTTTGCTTCTCCTTCTCTCGCGGCAACGCTCTTCTTTTCACTACGATTTTGCCCTAGGGGATTGTGCGACAGGAGAGATGTACTCGCGAACACAACTTGGCCCTTTTTCTCCCCCGCGATATGAGAACGTGCAAACGCGAATATTTTTTTCACGGTGATAAAATTTTTTAGCTCGAGCACTTCGCGATATCGCCCATCGGGCCTTGGCATTTTGACTTTATCATTCGTGCACTACTGTGATGCACAGTTATGAGAATGGAAACCCATTTTTCACGGTTTTCATAAGCCGTACGAGACACGCACGAACTGTCTGAGGACAGTGAAACGAGAGGTAAGTTACGATCTAACTAGATTTTGAGGATAGCGAATTCGTGAAATGGCTAGCGAATTCGTTTCAGAAATATAAAATTTGCCAGTCCAACAATTTTATTTTTCATTTTATAATTTCTACGTGCATTTTAATCTGGGATGTAACAATATGCATGTTTGATTAACCCTTAGTAGTCACACTGGGTCCAAAAGATCCATGCCTATTTTTGACTTGTAAGACAGGTCCCCAAAATCTAAAATTTCGATTTGTGGCGCCATCTAGCATTCCTTTGGACTTTCGAATACAGTACCGAACAGGTAGATTTTGAGTTGGGCCGTTAGTTGCGCAAGCGTTCGATTTTTTTCTTTCAAATCGCACCTTCGTCGGACGACATAAATATACTTTTTGGAAAGTTCACAACAACCATTGTTCCTACTTCAAAGTACATTGTTTCCAGATTATAAAACCATTTTTTGTTGTTTTTTTGTCAACTATTACAAAAGCTACAGCCATATATATATGTGAGAAGTCATTTTTCACGAGTTTTGCATAATTTTGTTTAGCATATTTAAAATTTAATTTTTGATTCCGAATACACATTGCTGTATTAAGCAAGGTTTAAACAACACTTCACTATTTTTTTCATATCGCTCAATGCATTATTCCATTATTTAAAACAATTCAAAGTCGCCTGGGTCCAATGGACCTAGTGTGACTACGACGTGATTCTAGCGAAGTGTGACTACTAAGGGTTAAGGCGTTTCGGTACAGAAGCGACTATGATCAGAATGTGATAAAATTTTGACAGAATGTTCTTTAACCATTAGCGACCACACTTCATCCAGGCCACATAGCGGACACTGGGGATAACTTGTTACCCCATGTGAAAAAAATTTAATTGTACACTACTTGGAGATGTTTTTAAACTTTTAAGGTGTTTCGGTACGTAAGCGACTATGATCAGAATGTGGTCATTGTCGCTTATCAGAATATCAGAAGACCTTCAATTCCACTTTTTCTTACTCTGGGGTAAGTATTTACCCCCAGTGGCCGCTAACGGTTAACATAAAATACGTGAACATGATTTTTTTCAAAATTTTTATCTACATAGTTTTCGAGTTATCGAAAGACAAAATTGTCCTTTTTCTATGAATATAATTATGGACTAATTGCATAAGAACGGAAATGTTTTCTTCAATAACTCAATATCTACGTGGACGAATATTTTTTGAGAATTTATATATATCCGCTTATTTAATAACGATCATTGTTTCCATTTATTATTCAATTAAATGATCATTTTTCGATTCCCTATCTGTTTGGGTGGGGTTTGAAATGCAGAACAGTCAATAAGTTGAACAGCCAAAATCTTGAAAAAAAAAATTTTGAACATTCAATTGTTGGAACTGTTAATAATTAGAATAAAATTAAATTAGAAAGTAAAATAAAACGAAATCAAATATAACGAATGTGTAAAACTTGGATATACAAAATAGCGAACTTCCAG
>JAPYYX010001039.1:0-55366 GCA_030522605.1 Cremastinae sp. B BG-2022a | reverse complement strand
AAAAAAACAATGAGGAAAGCAGGAATAAAGGAATAAGGGATATGGAATTGGGATCTGTAATAGCCCTGAACAGGCATACAGCTGGAAAAATAACAAAGAAGAAGATACAAAAAAATAAAACAGTAAAGATTCTCAATTTCTTTCTCATTGAATGGAACGATTTGTTAAATTATATTTCAATAATTTCATGAGGTTTCAGCTCAAAGAGAATTTTTAGTATTTTTTAGGAAATTTTTTGAGTTCGAATCTGAAATCTCGTAGGAAAAGGAAATTTTTTCTTCTTTTTTACTCTCATGGCAAGTAATGGAATAATTACTGACAGTGAAGATTATTATCTCAGAACGGAAAATCGTGTACGTTGGTTGATGGGGAACAAATCTCAGACGGACCTGAAAAAAATTTCTCCACTGACTTTTAGATGTCCTTTGGGAATTCGCAAAAAATTTTAAAGAATGTTAGAACGAGAGAACGTCTTGTGCGCATCTGCATCAGCACAGAGTCTTGAACACTCGCTGAGAGGTTCAAACGCGAACAGAAATTTACGTGATGATAAAAGTTTTTCAAAACAACGCGATCAGTTTCTGTAAGAAAGTTTCATGTGTCAGAAAGAATGTGAAACAGAGCAATAAAAATTGATACATTTTAAAAATAAAAAAAACTGATCTAGTTAATAAATTGAAAAAATAATATTAATAACAATAAGAAAAAAAAACAACGAAAAAAAAAAAAATTTTTGTCGCACGTTGTCATTTTAATTTGTTTTTTTTTTGCTTTTTCACTTGCTGACAATTAAAACAGAGCTGCGTCGTAATCCGTGCAAGTCGAGTAGCAATTTGTCTGTTTTCACGTCCGTCAATTTTTCCCACAGGAAAACAAATTAATAACAGACTCCCGGGCAATATTCCGGATACAATGCATTTTCGTGATGATTTTTTTACTCTTTCTTCAATCCGCAAAAAAGATGACGACGCGAGATTTTTTGTTGCTTCTCGCAGTTTCCGAGCTACGGGAATTTCCGTGTACGAGCTCCGACACGAAGAGAATTATCGCGAACGCGCGGTGAGTTTACTATCGGAACCGTTATTACCTCGAAACGTCGAGGATGCGTTAAATCGCGACGTTTTTTTTATTTATTTATTTTTACTTTTTTACTCCCACGCCTCGGTCTCGTGTACGCACAAATTTTTTCAAACGTTCCACTTTATTCGCGAACATGTTGAGTGCTCGCTTATTTTATCTGAATAAACTGAATTTTACTTGCAAACAAAGCTTCATGAAGAAATGAAAAAAAATTTTACCCGGTTTTTCGCTAAATATGTTGAAAATTTATTTTTATTTTTCCTCGCAACTTTCCAGATGTAAATCTCTGTCTTGCAGTTGCCGAGCGTTCCCAGAAAGATGTAAAATTGTTTAGAAAGAAAGAAAAATGGTTATACAATTACGCGACGAGGGGAAAAAATGCCTCTTCCTGAAATTAAACAATTAGAGAAAATTGTCGCGCGTGTCGAAAAGATGCGAGTGAACTTTAGTTTCGTAACTTAGTTGCGGTAATCTCCGTCAAATATTTCGTTCAGTTTCGGACGAATTTGTTTTGCAAATTTTTTGCGAATGAGGACAAAATAATGAAAAAAGTGAATAAATAAATGAATGACAAAAATTAATGATGAAGAAGAATCGTAAATATGAAATGAAATATGAAAAATCGAATGCAACAAAATATTTTTTTTTTCGGTGGCTGTCGGATAGCTGGGATAAAGTTCGCTAATGCTCGAAGATTGATTGTTTAGCTTCGTGGAGAGAGCGTCGATTGATAAACGGGACAGTTTCTCAAGATAAGATAATAACTCTTTTTTTCGAAATTTTATGACAAAAATACGACTCGAGTCGAGATAGAGGAAATCACTGACGTTTTCCCGTTTGAGAAAATCTCGCGTAACGATGGAAAATTTATTACGGAGAATATGAAGCGTTAATCAAAATGGGCGAATTTTTCTTTTTTTTCTTTTTTATCGACTAATTTTGTCAAACGTAAACGATGTCAGTCGGTCGCACCTCCGTTAACGAAGCCACTGAGGAGTTTGAAATATCCGTGGCGACGCTTAAATCTTTTCTAGTCTATTACATGCCAGAGTGGCCTTGCAGCCGAGATTTAACGCGAACGAGAGATTAGAGACTAAAAATAAAATTTCTTTCATTTTTTAAAAATTTCTATCGTATTTTTAGATCGTTTTTTAAATTTTAGAACAGTTTTTTCGAATTTAAAAAGTCAATTCAATGGAAAAAATTTACTTTTTAATAACATTTTATTGAAAAGTTTTTTCACACTTTCCTCGAACAATTTAATCAATTAATATTCAATTCATTAAAGAGATGCACCGAGATAAAAAATTGAATAATTTAGCTCTCAATCATCAATGATAATTAAGTATATACTCGGTAGTTCAGGATTGTTGTGAACTCTGTTTTTTCTAATAACTGCAATTTAAATCCTAAGAATATTGTAAATGGCAAGTAAATAACGTTTGAGGAGTAAATGACCTTGAAGTGCATTTCCCATGATGGAGAAGAAGTTTTGAAGCGAACACGTACTTTCCTCGACTTTCATTCCTGCCAATCTTAGATCTCTGAAGCGAGCTTGTGCGGTAATTGTATTGGAACAATAGGAAATAATGTTGAGCGCGCTCGCGAGAGAATCGAGTCACGAAAAGTTCCGTGCGCGGGGAGCTATTGAGAATTATCGTCGCTGTCAAACGGTAATGAAACGAAGAGAGACGAAACAATAATCGAAGAAAAAAAAATAATTGAAGCGATAAAACAGTTCTAAACGAGAAAATTTGATAGCCATATTTATAATCCTCGGAAGAGAGAGACGAATCGTAAAAAACGGATCGCAGAAATTGCGTTCCACCGGAAACTTGAGCACGAGCCCGAGGCGGTAAGAGTTTTTTGCCGCCTTACTTTTATTTCAATTGCGGATTTCCGGAATTTCGAAACTCTGGCTCGATCGAAAGTGGAAGCGGATAATATGATGGCAGTGCATATTTTTTTGATAAAAGTCAAAATATCAGAACTACATATAATGTGATATTTAGAGCGATGTCGAGGTAACCGAAAAATAAAAATTAAAAATCGAATTTTTTTTGAAAAAAAAAAAAAAAAAAAAAAATTCGAAAAAAAGTTGAACGTTGCTCTCCTCTCGAAAAAGAGTAACACACGGTTCTTATTTTTTTCCAAAATATTCAGCGTATTAAAAAATTGTGAACCTATTTTGCATCTGTCTCTCTTTCTCTCACATACACATGTAGCGTAAAAATCGTAAGAGTATCCCCTGAAAAGGCTTTTATCGAAAAACCGTGCTAATCTTATTTTCATACATTTTTAACGATTCATTTTTCAAGATACGTATAGATACAAGTAAGGTTAGACAAGAAATAATTACAGTGCTTGTGTTTTTAAAATGTTTTTCTTTAGATCGTTTTCAGCATTTTCGTAAGTATATAAACTATTCTAATAAGGAACAAAAATGTTTTAAATTTCCAGTTAATTTTTTGTCACATATAAATGGCGACGTTGATTTTAAATTTTTTCATTCATTCTTAACAAGATATATTTTCAAGTATGATTTTAAACATTCTTTCGTGAATGTCTTAAAAATTTTATGCCTTATAAAAATTTGAGTAACGCTCATACTACGGAGGGTACCCACGTAAAAAATTGAGACATTAATTGTGGAAAGTCGTTATACGCTTACTTCAACCTGTCTTAAAAACCTTTATAATAAAAATGACATTTTTAAATATCTCGATTTCTACGTATTTGAGCCTCTTCGACTTCTCCACATGATTTAAAAAAATATTTGTCCATTTCTTTAAATTAGAGAAAAAATTAAAAATGTTGGATGATGATTTTGCGTTAATTTACACGTGGGTCAATTTTTAAAATTAATTATCGAAACAAAGTAACACTTTAAACGATTAAAGTCAACATTCGAACAACTCAGCACAGCATGAGAAATGAAAGTTACAATAAAAAAAGGCAAAATTGTTGGGAATCTTCGGGAGTATCGGAGCGTTCTGCAACAGCATTCTATGCTCAAGAGTACATGCATAAGAGGTAAAAAGTCGTACCTCCGGGAACGTTGAATAATAATACAGGCCCCGTTGATGTTGAATAATAAATTATCGTAAGGAATTTCGTGAGGAACGCGCATTCACTCGATTTGTCGATGTTCCGTGCGTTCGCGTGCTTTTTCGCGGCATAAATTTTCATAAAACTCCTGCGATGAGAATATTTGTTCGAAGATCCGCGGGGAGAGAGAAAACAGAAATGATAAATATGTATATAAAATGTGGAAGTAACTGGAACACGAAGATGGTGACCGATTAGTCGATAAATTTGAGAAGAAACGGTAGATTTAATATCGAAGCCAGTGGGATAATTCGCGAATCCACGGAGCGAAGAAAAAAATGGAAAAATGGAGAAGAATCCTGACTGGAAGTCGTTCCGGACGTGATCTCCGCGTCGATGGGCCGTGGAAACTTTTACTTGCAAATATTAGACTCGCGTTGTTTATTTAAATGAAAAATAAAATATAAATAAAAATAAATCGGAAGAAAAATTCTCGTGGGAACGTTGGAACTTTAAAGAAAATTTGCCTTTATTGCGCCTTTTGTTTGAAGAAAAATTGTACCAATTATAATTCATCTAGCTAACTTTTTTATTTTAGCTACTTTTCTTTCTTTTAGCTAATTACGAAATATAATTTATTTAGATATTTAGCTTTGAACAGAAATAAAACTGAATAAAATGAAGGCAAAACGTTCTTATTTAATCTCTTGCAATATCCGTATTACACTTAAATATAATGTAAAAATATAAATTCAATTAGTAATAGATAAAAATAGAACTTAATATGTATTTCGTACACGAATTAATACAATAGGAAAAACCTGGTTGGAGATTTACTCTACTCTATCATGAACTACTTCGCCTTTATCACTTACTTTATAGAATAAATTGTCGCGATGTGGGAGGAAAAAAAACAGAATAATAGATAGATAGAAAAATATATAAGAGAGAGAGAGAGAGAAGAGGAGGAGGAGTATATGGAGCGTCGCGAATATCGAGACTGTCGTGTGCCGGCGCGATCGTTTGTTCCGCTCTCGAAGGCAAATAGACGACGGGAATTTTATCCATATACCAATCCTACTTAAATAAATCATTGCTGCACCTAATATTTCATCTTCAATTTCCTTTTTTTCCACCCAAACGTAAAAAAAAACTATGGGGAAATATTTAAAGCAAAAAGAGTAAAAAATTGTTACATCAAAACTTTTTTACAATTGCAAGGAATTTAAATCATGAATGTGAAATAATAATCCCAGATCACGAAAAATTATTCAAAAAAGAGATCAAAAATATTTCTTTGGAACAAGAATTCAAAGTAAAAAATTAGTGAGTAAATTTAAAAAAATTTTCTCAGCTTTTTTTATAAATGCAAAGAATTGAAATGACGAATGTAAAATAATAATCTGAGGTCACGAAAAATGATTAAAAAAAGGGATGAAAATGTTTGAATTGCGTTAGGCTCGGTTCACGCGGCGACTGAGGTTTTGTGGCTGGGACAAACTGACCGCACTGCGAGGTCGTTTTTTCTTTCCCACGCGCCCATCAGGGAAAACGTTCAGAATTTCGATTCACTGAGCCGACATGGACTTGAGACACGATTTTGGGAAATTCCTGGGGATGAAAAGTGTACACACTCTCGTCTATATTCGAGATCTCCCGATTTTCCCTTCTCCAAATATTTTTCTCCAAACAAAAATCTTCAGATTACACACTTCTCGAAATATCAATATTTTCTCACCGAATCTCAAAACTCTCTGATTAGATTGAGCGATATTATCAACAAGGATTAAGCAATTTTTCTCGGAATAAATGTTTTATCGTTGCTGCTAAAACTTTTTCCCAAAGTAACTATTATTTTCATATTATTTTCAATCTCGGGTAGTCATAAAAAATTCTTTGACCCATAAATTTCGTGCAATTAAAAGAGAATAAAGTCAGACCGTTGCACTTGAGAAAAATTATTCCTTCGCGTTGCATTTTCGTTTCCTAACAGCTTTCGTCATATTTTTCCTAGAGAAAAGTGGATAAAAAGGGAAAATGTAATGGGCGCGGAATTCAGCGTTAAATTTTTCCCAGGGTTTTGCGTTGCCACAACGATGACGTTCTTTCTCGCTTTTCGAGCGCTTCTTGCGCGTTGCATAACATCGCGTATACATTTTTTCACTATCTAATTATGATAATAAATAGTTCAAGTCGGTGCACCGTTCGACTTTCTTCCAACATCGTGGGCAATGCGATTTTATTCTCTTCCAACGATTAACGACGAAAACAAATTTATCTCAAAAATCAAGAAAGCACAAGAAATTTGAAGACATAATTCGACATAAAAGACATAATAAAAAAGTCAGAAAAAGAAATATCCATAAAAATTCAAGCAATTGACGTTAAACGAATTTCATTCAATAAATTAAGCACGGATTATTTTTTTAAATATTGAGAGGGACCAAACTATGCAGACGAGAAACTTGAAAAATAAAAAAATAAAAAATAATTATTACGTATTATTTTCAATTTTAGTAGATATTTATAAATACAAATTTACAAGTGCAAATATTAAAATACAAAATTTATAAATTTTTGACAAATTTCAAAAAACAAACAAGAAAAAAACAGAAGATCTTGTATGACATGAAGAAAATTATATAAAATGTAAGATTTTAAAAATATACTTAGAAATATATGAAAAAATGTAAAAGACGAGGAAAAATGTATTTAATCGTATCAAATAAGAGCTTATGTACCTTGTGATTTCTCGGCTGTCTCGAAAGATTGCTTCGTCCGTTTATAAGAACGTTGTCGTTCATGAATGAAACGTCACACGGTGAGGGCGGACCGCCCGATGTCTCCCAATCGGAGTCGTCGGTTGTCGAGGCATCCAGAGTCGCGTCCAGAACGATTACGCCACCGTCTCCAACCTGCAAGACAATTATACAATTTGATGAAATCCATTCTAAAAAATTGGAACAACTCAGTATATTATTATTACAATTTTTTATAAAATGAAAAAAAAAATTATTTATTAATCTTCCTTTCGTTTTCAAATTTTTTAATATCATTTTTTTAAATGACGAATTTTTTCAGAAAATGTAAGAATACGTAAAAAATACAGATACTTCAATAAATTTGTAAAATATCTGGAAAAATTAATAAAAATGGAAAAAATATGAATTCGAACGTGATGAAACGAAATAACGTCAAGTAAGAGTAACGGAATCGGAGTTATTTAATATCGAAGACTTTCTCAGTTATCAGATCGTTGTGTCGAGATAAAAAAAACGAGATAAAAAAGAGAGAGAAAAAATAATGCAGCGCGAAGCATCGATTGAGAGACGCGGATAATGCTCGGTGGCTCGTGTGGCTCAGCAGAGGTTGACAAACTCTCCGGCACTCAACAACACTGTATCCGGAAACTGGTTTTTTCGAAAGAGCCTCGTGACTCCGGAGTGCACGCCTGTGTCTGTGTATAACAGTCTCGCTCAGACTAGTCCAAAAAGAGAAGAAAAGAAAAAAATTAAACGAAAAAGAGAGAAAGAGAAGGGTCAATGAAATTTCTGGCTGAGATTTTGTTCTACAATCTTTATTCGAGTTTAAAATCTTGGTCCCATTGCTCAAGGCCATTCAGACCTGTCGACAAAAAAAAAGATTCTCATTCCTGACACCAGACTTTTCATCCTCGATTTATTTTCCGTTCAGCATAATTTCTCTTTACATTTTTTTCTTTCCGAACGAAATACCGCGACTCGTCTTCTAAATTAAATAATTCAGCTCTCAAATTAACCGTCGCTGATTCCGAAATTGCAAGGTCCAGAGAGAAATGGTGCGTGGCTCGAAAATCGAGAAATAAATTTTCGTACTTTAAGACTTCAGGGAGAAAAGGTCGTGAAAGAGAAATTCAAAAATAATTACACTCGTTCGAAGTTTCTCAAACAATTTGCGAGCGTCAGGGACAATTAATTTCTTATCTTTGCAAGCGACGTCGCGCATTTGTCAATCTTTGAATTAATAATGAAAAACGAGAAATATAAAGGAAGAAACCCGATGGAGAAACGAGTCGAGTGAAAAATGCAGAAAGATAAATTCACGATTTTGACGACTTTTCCTCGATGGAAAGTTTTTTTTTCGCACTTCCGTGCGAGTACATAAAGGCGAGAGGTTGATGGATTTGTGAAGGATTCTTTTGCAAATTTTTGCGCGTCTCGTAAAAGGTGAAACGGTGAGTGTTATTCGGGAGGAAAGGAAAAGGGAGAAGAAAACGCCGAGGAGCGATCGATTCTCTCTCGCAGGAGAATGAGTAAAAGAGAGAGAGAGAGGGAAAGAGAAAGAGGAACGAGATATCCGGTCGTTCCGAGGGCTAAACTTGAAGAGCCGGTTGTTCCACGTGCACATATTTCTCTCTCCGTTTCTCTCCTTCTTTATATACGTGCAAAAGGTTAGGACAAAGGAGATTCTCTTCGAACTCTCACGCGAGCGTTGTAAAATAATGCTGAATGTATTTCGACTTTATCGTCCAAATGGAAAATAAATGAAAATTCACATTTGTTTCATTTCTACCCAAGTATTTTTTACATGAATATTTAAATGATATTATTTTGACTTCATCAGTGAAGTGCATACGTGGTTTGGTTTTCGTATTTTTGCTAAATTTATTTGAATGCATACCAAAGTCCTGGAAATATTTCCAAAATTGCAGTCCTGAGAATATTTCAAAAATTTACACTCAAATAAAATAAAGCAGACGCACTTTGGGTTATTTTGTGTTATATGAAAGGCTTGAAATGTGAATAAAGAATTTGATATTTGCAAACAAACATTCCAAACAGTTGAAATTATTTTTATAAATGTAAAAAATAAAGATTTAAAAATTTATATGATTCCATCATGAGCAAAATATTATTTCCTCAAAATGAAATTGAATACTGAATCTCGTTAAAAATGTGGGAAATTTTCTTTTAATTTGTTAATTTTCGATGGAAAATGGTTTACTTAAAAAATGGAATATTCTTGCTGTAAGTATCTCAATTACATCTCTAAATGGCAAATAGAAATCCAAACGAGCAATTTTTCAAATACCTAGTAACTAATAAAAGAATGTTTACGATACAAATTTGTGGAAATTGCTGCGAATAATTTAGGAATATATTTGTGAAATAGGCGGCACGGCAATGAACCCTTCACTCGTCGAGAGGTGCCTGACTCCATGAGAATTTCTCAAGACTGTAGCTTTTCTATTATTTCTGAATGAATATACATGAATATACATATACATACCATTCCAGAGACATGCATTTCTCGGGAAAAATGCGAATTTGTTTCTTTTTAAATTTTCAAAATTTTGGAACATTTCGAAAAAGCAAATCGTATAAAAAAACATGATGACAAAAAATAAAAACGTCGAATGACAACACGAATTTGAAATTTGTTTTTTCTCGAGATTGCCAATGTGCAATTCGCTTATTTTTCAAAAAAAATCGTAAGAATGCTAAATATAAAATATTAGAAGAAAAAATACCAAAAAGTGGAATTTCACAAATGAGAGAAAAATGAATGAAATCGCAGAGTTTATGAGTGTATAAATAAAATTATCGTTTTCAAGGTCCATGCGTCGGAGGCGGGAGAAAGGAGACCGGATGCTGTTTTCCAAATTTTTCGAAGGGCCCACGCTCTCTAATTTGTGTAGACTCGAGATCTAATGGCCCTGGTTGGAGTTCCCTCGGTCATTTCGCCTTTTTGATTTTTTTGTTTTCTTAAAATTTCGTAAGTACGAGTTGCTATTTTTTTTCGTCCTTGAGCACGACATTCCCATTCATTTCATTATTTTTTCAAAAGGCACAAGTTTTGTTTGTTTCTCATAAAAGATTGATGGTAAGAACGACATCAACAAAATTATTAGCAAAATTTACTTTATATAAAAAATAAGAAACAACAGTTTCTGAATTTTTCAAAAACGAATTGAAAAGAAAGGTTTTAAATATAAAATATCTTTTAATTCGCATTTTGAGTAAAATCAGAGCGACCCACAACGGTAATAAATTTCATCGGTAAAAATAATCACTTACAAAAATATTTGTGAGAGGCACAAATTTCCTGAATTTCTCATAAAGTTTTCAGCTCGTAAATTTTAGTGGCTTTGAGCGTGTTTCTTATCTGGGAAACTCTTAAAAACAGGAATCATCTCATTCGAAGTTTTTTCAGAGATGACGCCCTAAGTAATAATTTTTTCCTTCCTTCTTGATTTTATTTTTGCTCGTTATTAATAATGGAGACGCGATGACAGGATCCGCGAGGGGCGAGCTCATCTCGATGATTCAAACTTTTGCTTTCATGCGTCATCAAACTCGATTTTATATCCAAGAACTTTGAATTTAACGTTCTTTGTCAAATCGATTTGATGCTTACAAAAATACGTTTTTGAAAATTTCAATAAAAATATATCGAATGAAAAATTAAATATTCATTCCGAAATAAAATTCGGACCTCGACGAAATTTTTAAATACTTCTGTCTATTCTGTCTTTCGAATACTATCTTTTTTTTTCAATTAATGATACGCTTGCTTGAATCTCGCGATTGTTTAAATTCCCTGGGCGTGAAGTGTGTCCTTCTATCGAAGCAGAGCGCCTCGTTGCTTCTCACATTTCACATACAAGAACACGAAAAAAGTTTAATGCAACAAAACTCAATTTTTCACCAGAGCTCTGGGAATGTATTTTTAGAAATTTTGCAATCATTTTTCAGTCGGGTAAGAAAATAGTTAAATTTGGTAAATAATTAATTCTGTATTCTCAAAATTTGAATAAAATTCACATTTTATCACATTATTTTTAAATGCTGTATGAAGAATATGTATTTTGAGAATAGCGTATCGTGAAATTTTGGTTATTATCGTGAAAACCGTTCTCTAATTTTTACAAATTGAAGCAATAAAAATTATCATCAATCAAATATGAGAACATCAATAAATTAATAAAAAAAATCTTATTACTAAATTTTCACGGAAAATTATACTTTTAAGTAGATTTCGAAATGAAACGTTATTGAGGATGAGTAAAAGTGAATCTGTCATTGGATGACTAAGATTTTTATTTTGACTGGAAAAGTCTCGATCTCTCCTTGCGTGATCATTAATCTCATACTTTATACTGAAAAAATGATTGTCGAAGGTGAGTGGAAGCTTTAAAAGGTGATAAGTAAAATCAAGAACTTGTCGTTGAAATGTGTCGTGTTCGCCGGAGACGAAAACCCACGAGAAAACCTACATAATCTCGAAAAATGTCACAAGAATAAATTGTCCATTTTTTTATTGCAGATTTTTTCTCTCCGCTCCCTCAGTAGGAATTTTCGAAAATTTTTAACGAAAATTAACGAGAATGAAGCGCTCGTTTGACAAGGTGAAAGTTACGGAGTAAAAAGCGACAGGAATACAAAAAGCGATGCACTCAGGGTCAAGGCGATTAAAACTTTAAAAAAGTAGAAAAAAAAGGGAACAAGACATCGAAGAAAAAAATCAATATTTCGCTAATGAAAACGATAAATTTCACTTCGATTTTTATGAATGTTATTGAATTATGGTATTGGTTTTTAAATTCTTTTTTCTAAGCACAGGAACATAAATAATTGTGCACTTAGTGATCAAAAGTTAAAAAAAAGAAACGAAAATTGGGTCGAAAATATCAGAAACGAAATCAATATTTTGATAGTTAAAAATTTCAATTTCATTTCGATTTTTATTAATAGTATAAGAAAGTCTGACCTAAATTTAAAAAAAAATCGAAATTCGCTTTTCGGATTTTAATTTCAATAAATTAATTTTTAGTTTTTTAAATGATATTTTCCAACCATTTTCTATTAGTCACTTTTGTGCAGTCTGATAGAAGAAAGAAATTACGTAATTGATTTTATTAACGTTGTAATTCGATATAAGAAAACTTTACAGAAAGCTTTAAAATTCTGCTCTTTCAGCAGATTTTACAAGTAAAAAAAATGAGTCACGATATCGTGTGTCCACACTTACACATCGCAAGTAACACGTACGAAAAGTGCCCGATTACAGATCGATAAGTGCCTTTTTTTCTCGAGAACTGAGTCATCGATAAGGGCTCTTCGACTCGTTTTTTTCGCGAATTTCCCTCTCCTCGACTTCATTTCCGTCCCCATATTCTAAAAATTCGAAAAATCGAAATCTCGATGCCAAGATGCACACTAAAAAAATGTGTGTCGCATACAATACTGCTCTAGTACTCTGATAAAAAATGCTCATTACAATTACACTTTGGTATTTATTATTCATTCGGTATCATTTCTTTTTTTCAAAAAAGGAAAAAAAACTGAACGTATCGCGAATATCTAAAAAAAAACAATTATCACTCTGGAAAAATAATTGTTCATTGTACACGATTTATTTGCACTAAACGTTTGCACCGATAGACTCCATTGGCAACAACCAACGAACCATAAACAACTTGAAAAAGATTTATAATTTCCACAAATCGTAAATAAAAAAAATTTCAAAAAAACTCTGTCATTGTTCTTATTAAATAGCTTCTAAGGTAATAGGTCAGTATTTTCTATAATTAACAAATTATAGAATATTGCAATTTTGAAATGAATGTGTATTGCATTGAATTACGTGCGCCGAAGTCGATAATTTAGTACGTAACCTCGTTGATCCTTGAAGAAATAAAGAAATGCATAGGAAAGAGATGCACATGAATGCATGTGCAACGGTTATAAGAATCGTCTGTAACGAGGCTGTGCGTTCACTGTGTAGTCAGTCCCCGTGATAATAATAATTAACGAGGAACTACGAGGCTGAATCAACGAGAGACGAAATAACGATTTCGAAAGTCTCACTTTACTGACCAACCTTTCTTTTCGAAACTTTCCTTTCCTCGATTCCTTTCGGAGAATTTTTATGAGAAAAAAACGAGAAGGAGAAAAGTGAGAGAAAAACTTTCGTGCAAAAAAAGCTATTTAATTTTTGGTGAGGAAAGATGTACAAGAATGGAACAATATAATGAAAAAGTACGCAAAGAGTGAGAAACGAAAATGACGAGAGGAAAAATTCACACAAGTGGTGTAAGATCTGGACAAGAAACGAGAAGAGGTTGACAAAGAAGCAAAAATTGAATGTATATAAATAACTCAATTGACGGTTGGTTGATGAAAGAAATGGATAAAAATTAGTGGTTTAAAAAAATTAAAATTTAAAAATTAAAAATCTATCTCATCAGATCCGTGCGATGGAACTAAATTATTGTATTGTCGTAGGTATTACATTGTTGGACTTCCAAAATTTGTTTACAATTCTTTTTTGGTACTCGTACTCCGAAAAAATAAAAAATACATAAATACGAGGTAAACAGTCCAATTATTGAACATCGATGTGCAATAATTCTACATTTAGTATCTTGCAAAATTATTTACAATTAATATAGAAAAACTAAAGAGATGTAAATGGAAAATTAAGAAAAAGGACATCTTTTAAAAAACAATAAAGTGGTTGAGAAAATTTTTTTTTTCAAAACTCTAAAAATGAAGAAAAAAGATTGTAAGAATAAAGAAAACAAGGATTACGTTTTCTCTATTTATAGCGCGCAGCTCGAGCTAAACGAAAAAAAAACTGCAATAAAAGTCATGTGTTTCTGTGGCTGGGAGCGGATACGACGACCGGAAGTTGGTCTCGATAATGGGCGAAGGCAGAGCGAGAGAAAGAGAGAAGCGATAAAGGGTTAGGGTCCGCAGAAAAAGAGGGAGAGAAAAGGAAAGCGGAGTCGAGCGAATACACTCGTAAGGATAAAATAACGCGCTCTCCGTGCGTTATCTCTCATTGTGCAGGGGTTTGTTGAAACAGGACGTCGCCGCCTGACCGGATATGATTCTCAAAGCTCAGCGAGAACGCTCAAACATCAGTGTCATATTCAATTTTTTCTTCCTTTTCATTCTTCATAGAAAAAAACCACTTATTATTTAAATCCTGCTCTTTTAATAATCATGACGAAAGATTGATGAAAAAAACGAGACAAAAGTAGAAAATAGAAGAAAAGAGATCCCGATGATCACTCGACGAAAAAAAAGACAAAACTTAAAAAATAATAATTCAAAAAAATAATTTAAAAAAATAATCAATCTTCGGGATTGCGTGAAAAGAAAAACGCTTTCTTCTAATTGTTAGTAAAAGAGTAAGTATAACTGTATATTGTAGTGGAGACGAAAAAAAGTGAATCCTCCTAGCACGTTTTTAGATTAATCGTTTTGAGACTCCACGCGTATGTAATCGAGTACTAAATTTACCGTGTAACGACGTTACGATAATAAAACGATGGTGAAATTGATAATGTATGTGTGTCATTTGTTGGGACACGTGCGTTCTTACAACAGGCGAGCTTGTATCGTTTTTGTTTACAATTTGGACTTGCATACGTCGAACTTGGATCACGGCAAAAAAAAGAGAGAGAGAGAAGAAACGCTCAACGAGTGTGTACAGAAGGAGAAATGTCTTTGTCAACAGCACTCTTGTTACTTTGTGTTTTGAATATTGAGCGCGCTTTTAAATTCCGCTTGTGTATATCTCGAAATCTACCAGCCTCGTTCATCACCCTCGAACGATCTTCAGCACATATCTACACGTTTTTTTTTCTTTCTTCGTGGACATTATTTCTTGTGTATGGACATGTGTACGCGATCCATCTTGACATGAGTGTTCGATGTGAGAGATAGCGAAATAAAATCCATTTTGATCCACTTTTTAACAATTTATAAAATGTGAAATATTTTATACTATTGGGAACTTTTATTTTACAATTTTTCCATTAGTTTGAAAATGAAATTTGATTAATGGATTAATAAACAAGAATCTTGGATTACTTAGAATGCAAAATTTCTACTTGGAGGTTCAAAGGTTCAAAATTTTTTATTTAGAGGCACAATTATTTTCTATTGATGAATTTTCGTGAATAAATCAAAATTGAGAATTGTATTTCAAGAGCATAAAAACTAAATACAAAAACAAAAATTAAATTAAAACAGTTCTGAATTTTTCAAAGAAAAACTGACTTTTCTACGTTTTTCAATCTTTCACAATTTTTTATAGATCCGAAAATGGAATTAACATCTCAAAACTGTATGGGCCCCATGTTCTATTTATTGAACACTGACTCAAAATTTTTTTCAGGCTTGAAATCAAAATTTCAGGCACAATACATATTTAAAAAGTGTCTGAGAATTATATAATCTCATATAGAGCATGTGCAATTTTCCAGAGGTATATGTAGATGAGAGAGACACATGCAAAATATATTTATTATTTTTTTCAGAAATTTTCAATATTCTTGAAAAAACAAGAGATTCGCGATACGCTTTGTTGAAAAGAGAACAACGTGAAAGTCTGATTTTCTTCAAAAATTATATATTTTCAGGAAAAACCGTATTAGAATTTTCTTTGACCGACGAGACTCAAACATTACTCTAAGGTCATGTTTAACCCATACGAGTGCGACAGAGACAAATGCAGAACGGATTTACTATTTTCTCAGAGGTTTTTGATAGTTTGAAAAAAAAATCGCATCATTCTGCAATAGGAGGAGAACAACGTGGTATTTTTTATTCTTCGAAAAATTTTCAGAGAAAATAACACAGTTCGATTTCGTACGATTAAAAAAAGTGTCACTAACCTTTTGTTTCTCACGTTTCCTCCTGATGATAAGGCCATCATTCTCGATATAATCAGGCACGTCCTTTCGATTGCTAAAGTTAAAAACCATGGTGTTGTTCGCTTGATTCCAGGGTTTGGTGTCCCATAATCCTTGACCACCGGTACTGCTCGGACTTCCGGTACTTTTTTTGACAGGCTGTATCTCATCGGCGCTCTTGAGGCTGACGACAACTTTCGTCGGCTGTTCGATGCTCTTGACGCGATTAATAAGATTCTTCTCCAGCTCCCGATTGCTGAGGCTCTGGGAGCTCTGCTGCATCTTCGTCGAGACGAGAGGACGAATTATTCCGATTTGCTTCTGCGGCGGTGACACATCGGGCTTTTGATTCCTTATCGTTTTGCAAACGTCGCTCGTGTTTAAATTCGTCGTCTGCGAAGATATCATGAGCGCGAGGCTCGAGATCGCCCCGAGGGGCTTCGGAAATTCCGATTGATTCGAGCTCGAAGCATTTTTATCGTTTTTCTCATTTTTCTCGTTCCTCTCGTTATTATCTGTCTTCTCGTTCTCCGGTTCCGGAATTTTTTCCGGTTCCAATCGTTCTCGGATCTTCGTCTGGGCTTCCTCGTTTATCGAGTCCATCGATATCGGCGACGAACAGGACGAGGAACCGTCCTGAGGCTCCGGTGATTCCGTCTTCGCTTCCGAAATCTTGTTCCTCGATGGCTCGGACTTTTGACCGTTCGCTTGCGTCATCGCCCCGGGTAGATAACTCTTGCCTTTCGACGACTTATCTTCGAAACTGTACTGCATCGTCATCCCCGCCTTGCCAATGTTTTCCAAAGCGGATTTCGATATCGTGCGCGCTCCGTCGACACTTTCTACTCCCGGTGACTCTTCCTCCTGGACGATATTCTCAATCTCGATCGTCTCTTCGATCTCAGCTTTGCTCTCCGGACTCGAATCCCGAATTTCTTCTTTTTCTTCGATCTCCCCTTTGTCCTCGACTCGCTTGACTTCCGGAACGGAAGTCTGTCGAAAAAGTTCTTTGCTGGGACTCGTGACGATTTGCGAGATCGGGCTCGAGTGCTGTCTCGCGAGATCCTTCTTCGGCGAGCTCGGTTGTCCGCATCCTGGTGACGAGATCCTCGGAGAAGCGACCGGAGTTATCGGCGGTGATTTCAAGCTCTCGCTGCTCCGGTTGAATTTAGAAACGATCGAGGGTTCCGGACTCGGCGAGGGAGAGAATTTGAGCTTGTAGTTCGGCTCGGGTGATCCTGAGGGCGTGTAACATTTTTCTATCTGTTGAAATTTGCTGACGACGCTCGAGACCGATTGCACGATCGTTTCCGTTACAACGCCTTCTCTTCTGCACTCCTCTTTCTCGATTATCTCCGCCGTCGATTTCGCCGTGATGACGATCTTCTTCGGCGACGATTTCCCATTTACGAACGGCTTCGGCTGCACCGGTGGCTTCGGTACGACTTTTTTCATCGCCTGTGCCTTGTACGTGTCGTTTATCGTCTTGAAGGTCGCGACTTTGACCGCGACCTCGCCCTTGGGCTTGAATTTTTTGACGGAGCCTTCGAACAGCCTCATCGTCGTTTTGACTAGATCCGGCGGCGGTCTCTCCGTTTCCGCGAGCAACGGTTTTATTCTCTTCGGTTTGTTTACGGGTTTCGGCCTGTCCGGATCGACCAAACGGCTCTCGATCTTCACGGCGCTACGGTCGATCAGGACTATGTGGTCGTTGACGGGTTCCTGACGATTCAGAGGCGCGAAACGATTCGAGCTCTCCTCCGAGGGCGCGTTGTATCGCATCAGTGTCTCGACGCTGCGAGCCCGCTTCATCGAGTCGTTACCTCGGGTCGCGTTTCTGTAACGATCGCTCTTGATCGGCTGATTCGTCGTTGCCTTCTTCGTGTATTTTCTCGTCTTCTCGCCGGACTGCTCGTCGTCGCAGTCGAGCAAATCCTCGAGGCTCGCCGCCCGACGAAATCGCTGCACGGACACCCGAGACTTGTTCATCTCCCGCAGAGTCAGATTTAGATATTTGCTCTTGAGTCTGTTCACTATACCGGGACCGTACTGCAATTCCTCGGAACTGTCACTCTCGCACTCGTCATTCTGGGCCTTGATTCCGTTCTTTCCGTTGAGGGCCGGCTCGTTCATCTTCGAGCGATTTCGCGTTTCGCTCGGATAAAGGCACACGCCGCCTTTTTCGTCCATTCTGCGTATCCTCGCGGCTATCCCGTTCTCACAATCCTGCTCGCGACTGTTGCCCAGCCTCTTGTTCACGCCGCAATTCCGCATCGCGTCCTCTCCGTTGCCATAATTATCGAAATGATTATTTCTAGACGCGCTGCCGTTGTTGTTCAAGCTCGAAGTATCCTCCGGACACGACGATACGTCCGCCTCGAGACGCATGTTGCACACGACTGGCGAACTACCGGCGGCGGTTGATCGAGCTACTCCCGACTCGCCGCTGGCGGGCGCTGCGATCGCCTCGCCGGTGGCGCCGCGCGGCGACTGAGCGCGCAACTCAGTAGTCGAGCCGGCGAGCTGCGGGCAACCTCGATTCGCGCCGTTCCCGGCCGAAAACTCGGAGCAACTGCCAATATTGTCGGGAATTCTCGAGTTCGGAAGGCACTGCGCGGGGACGCTGTTTTGTTCCTCGGACGACAGGCGCTCGCTCGACGAGTCGAGCGGGCTCGTTCCCGAAACGGCCGAGCACAATTTCGCGCTCGCACCATTGCTCGTCAATACTTTGTTTTGCTGCCTTCGCCTCTGTATCAAATCCCTTTTCCACTGTGGCACCGTGGCGTTGCACTCCGTGCTACCGTTCGCGGAAGCCATCTTTTTTTCTCCCCCTTTCCCCCTGCGGAGAACGAGACGTCTGCTGGATCGTCACTTTCTTTATCGCACCGCGGTGAAGTTTCTACTTTTTTTCCTCTCCCGATCTGACACACGCCCCGAGACGTTACCTAGGCTTCGAGCTTACACGAGACGAGGCTCGCGCGACGTCTCTGCGCTAAGACACTTTGGCACGACACTGCATTTCGCTCGTAAATAAAATAAAACCGCTCTCTCGCCTCGCCATCCACACACTTGCCACTTTTTTTGAGCTCCTGCACACGTACACTTGATTCTCGTATTCGTGTCTCTTCGCTCACACGACGATCCACTCTTTTGTACAGGTTAGCGTTATTTTCACGAGCCGGTCGATGTTTTCGCTGCAAGAACTCTACTCCGTGAAAGAAAAAAACAACAAAACTTTACGATTCGGAGCGCGTTCCACGGAAAACGAAAGCGACACACCTGTCACTTGCAAAAGGAGAGAGAGAGAGAGAGGAAAATAAAAAAGTGTAGAAAGGGAGACGGGAATCGCCCGTTGCGAAGTTACCGGGGAGGAAAAAAAATAAGGAGCGAGACACACACGGACGTAAACAGACGGCACGCACACGCGAAGAAATTTTTGGAGGCCGGCTCGCGATTCGGGCTCTCTCTCTCTCTTTCTCCGATCCCGTGCCGAGACCCTTGCACTCGCGCGAGAGACTCCGTGCTTGCTTCTCCGAGCACAACGGCGCTAGAGTCTGCTCTCTCAATATTTTTTCACTCGTTCGCACGGCCTCTCTCCTTCTCGCTCCGTATCCTATGTGACGGCGCTCATTCCTCCTCCCCGCGCTCGCCGCCGTGACTGTAGAGAGGCCGCGCGGTGGGGAGCAGTCGCATGGCGCGCCGAAGAGAGACGGAAAAATTCTCTTTATCGTCTTGTCAAGGGAAGCAACTACTTCGATATATCACGGAGAAAGGAGAAAAAAAATTAAGATATCCATTTCTCTCCGTTATCTATTGATTATACGCATTTTATTCATACTTCCCGCAATCTGTTAACGAGCAACGATTGACGCACATTTCGATAATTTATCAATGTTTCTTTTATTTGTCGAGAATCAATATTTTTATTTATCTCTCCTGATAAAGTGTAGAAAATTTACTTGGGTACGGTACGTGTCTCGAGCGGTCGTCTCCCCTCCACGATCCGCTCGCTCACCGACCCTTTCGCGACTCTTCGATTCTCCCACTAGCGGCGCTTGTCGCGCTCGCCCGCTCTCGTTTTCCTTCCTTTTCGCTCTTGTACGTTAATTCGAGCGCTCTGCCCCGGCGCATTAGACCCAAACTCAACCCATACGCACTTTTACGAATCAACTAATTAAACTTTTCTCATTTAATATTCGTATTTACACGAATGAAAACATTAAAATGTGTTTTCATTACTATACCGACTTCTTTCGAGAATGCACATCTTGCCTGATGTTCATGATTTTGGAATAATTTTACCCATTTCACCGAAACGCGGTTATGTGCGTTCATTCGCCACTCGTATCCGCTCCGAGCGACGTGGGGAGCAACGACGAACCCTCTCCCACGAAGCTTGATTAAAAATATAAATATAATGAAAAAGTAACAACCTCTTTTCACTTTCGAGCCGCATTTTTTAAAAGATAATAAAAACAGCTCCACACGGAACGACACAAAAATATTTATAAAGATGAATTATTTTTGGTTCGTGTACCGGAAAACATTTTTGTTTTACAATTTTTCTTCTTTCTTCCAAATTTAAAAAACTCAAAACAAGATTCTACCTGCACATGGTTGGCGTGAATATTTTTCTGTCCTGTCCCAGTTATTTTCCGTCTTCGAGATTTGATAAAACTTGAAAGAAAAAGATTTGTGAATGTTTCGAGATAAATTCTGTTGAAACATCAGGTTAGATCTATTGTTTAGAAAAAAAACGCATAACTCGTGAGCACGAGCCGTACGAGGAGATAACGTCGTGTACCGGGGTCTTTTACGAAATAATTTGCTTCCTGTCACTGACCGGACGAATTAGAGCGTGTGAAATATTTTACGAGCGAGAGCGCGACCCTGAATCGAACCCAGGAGTTTTCGAAGATGAGTTCATTTTGTATTCTCTCCCGATTCGTCTCTGGAACGATACGCGGAATGAAAGGAGAAAAACAAAAACAATTTTTTTTCAATCAGAAACATTCGGTTTCGTAACATCGTAAAAAAACAATTCGGCCACGCCCGCGATCTCGTGTTCACCCTCGACGGAATGAGAGAGACAGAGAGTACTTTTTCTCTTTTCTGCAGCCACGAGACGCGAAGGCCTCGTCCTCGTCCTTCGCGCGCCCTTTCACTTTCATCTTTCTCGCGGCCTACACATGAATTTCGCGAAATTCATACGTACGCGCATTGCTTCCCCCTTTCTCGATGTGTCTCGCTCTCGCGAGCGCGAACGCAGAAGCGAGACGGAGATACACGTGGAAAGACTGGATTCCAGGTGCGTCGCATGCTAACCTAACTTCGCCAACCCGTTTCAAATCTTTGCTTAGCGCAACTCTGCTCATGCATACTCCATGCGCAGATCAAATCTTTTACGTTTTCTACTTTATTTAACGAAAAGTAACTGAAACTCATTTCTCTGAATGCACAAAGGAATAAATTAAATTCGCGAAACAAATTTCTTTGGAAGTAAATAAAAAAATCGTCGTTATAAAAAAACGAAATTTGCACACTTTTAAATGTAATGTCGTCTTGTAGAAAGTAAAAATTCGAAACGCGATCTGTGTCGCTCTCAATCTTTTGTTCGAAATTGTAAAGATGGTACAATAATAGATATAATTATAATAGTAATAAAAAGAATACGAGTGAAGAGGATTCGCGTCATCAGCCAACCGAGATAAATCGAGAGGAAAGCGTCGATTTACGCAGGTTAATGGTTCATCAGACGAGGTTATATTATTTTCGAAATTGCTATGCATTCAGCGAGACTAATCGACACTCGACACTCACTGGAGCATCAGCGATCGCGACGACTCTTATCGAGAAATCACCGTGACAGTCGCGCGAATCTTCGGACAGTTTACCTTCAGTCGATCGCGAGTTTGTTTTATCTCAATGTAAACGAATATGTGCATGCATATGTATTCGTATTGTATTATAAATATATAAAAATATAAAACAAGGTGAAAGGCGGGTCTTGGATTAGGCGGAATTGCTCAATTTGAGCAGTACGCATTTATGGAAATTGCCGGAAAATTAGAAAAAATATTTTTGCTGTAAGATTCGGACACAAGCGCATTATCCTGACACGTTGAGAACTGTTTTGCGTGCGTGGAAATTCTTCGGAGTGGGGATAGACTTGACAGCTTGTCGGGGCGAATCGCAACATGGCTGAACTCTTTCCCAACGCATCGAACCAGTCTAACCGCCAACTGGTCTTAGACGAGTTTTTATTTTTTTAACGTTTCGTTATTTTGTCAGAATCCAAAGCTCAATGTGGTATTATGATCAAATTTTGTGAGAATGTAATTTTTTCGAGGAAAAACATTATCGTAGAAAGACGACTGTAAGACAATAAAAATTTATTTTTGAAGTAAAAGTATTTTTTCCACATTCGCGATGCGATTTAAAATACATTTGTTTTTCGAAAAATCGTTATAATTTATCGACTTTTGGAAAATTTAAATTTGTAATTCTTGAAGTTTGGAAAAGGTCGCTGTAATTTTTATTCAATTTTTCGTGCTAACTAGCGCGATCCTGCGGTCTTATTCAGAACTAATTTACGCGCGGAAAAAAAAACAAAATATAACCTCAAATCGATCATTGAGATTGAGCATCGAGAATTTGTAGAGTTATTTAAGGGTTGTTTATTTTATTTATTAAAAAATGGACCGAATTACGAAAATGAATAAAAAAATATTCGAAAATTTCAACAAAAGCGCTTTGAACATAATGACCAATTTTGGTAAGTTTACATTTGTTAATTTAGCGTGGAAATTGAAATAACGGATATACAATTTTTCAGAGAGTCCTACGCGCGAAAATATGTTGAGCGAATTACGAGATTATGTCGTACAAACTTGCGATCTGGACGAACACTTCCGTCGTTTGTCGCAAATTTCAGAAAGAATTCCACAGCTTTCCCAAATGGATGAACAAAACGATGAACTGAACATGGATTTGGATGAGGTGAATAATTCATCAAAGTATCGAAAAAAAGGAAACATAAGCGTGAAATAAATATAAATTAACGTAATTGGTATTATCTACAGGAACCGGAAAACTTGATTTCGAACATCGTTACGGATCCCTCGAAAAATGTAAATCTTAAGGAATTCGATCGCATTGTGAAATTACTCACAGAAGGTAATATCAAAGGGTTTATTTTTTGCATTCCTCATTGTAAGTTTCTTGATTTTTAAATATAGATCACTATATTTAAAAATTCTTTTTATAGATCTAAATCCAAAAAATCAGGAAACCGGAGATGAAGGTGAATTGCAAGTTACCCAGACCTCGATGAATACAATCGATCCGATTTCAAAGAAGCCAATAGAGTTTCCAGTAATAAATCTTGTCTGTTCGCACGTTTACGACAGAGATAGCGTACAAGCTATGCTGAAGGGAAACCCACACTCAAGGTATTTTAACTACTCATTGAAAGAATGCTGACATAAATATCGGTTTTTCTGGCACCTTGACTTGAGTTTTTAATTGGAAAATATTTTAACTATATTATTCACATAACGTTGCAATCATTAATGTTTTTAAATGAAAATTACCATTATCACAGTTGTGAAAATTTCAAATACATTCTTTACCATGAAACTTGAAATTACTATCTGCATTTTTCAATTTATAAAAAATATATCTTTTTTCAGATGTCCTGTTCCAGGATGCAAAGATAAAAATGATTTGTCATTGCACAATCTCATACCGGATATGGTGACTCTGTATCATCTGAAGAAAGTTAAAAACGCAAAGAAATGAATGAAAGTGATTGACATATTAAATACACTCTGTGATCTGTGCATACTGCCAAAAAGCCTTTGATCTTGATAATCAGTATTATTCCTAAATAAGAAATAATACCTCGCTTTAAACTGCATAATGAGGTTGACGTTTGATTAATAAAAGATGAAAAACAGACAAGTATTAGATTTTTATTAATTCATTAACATCGACGATTTATCAGTATTTCAAATGTTTAAACAAAAGAACGTCGATAAAAAAAGACTACGGTAAAAAGATTCAAACTTCAGATGGCTCAACGCTGAGCGAGATTCGTAAACGTCATAAATTTGATAGATTTATATTTTTAATTGTCGATGTGGTAATGATGAAAATCATCGGGCTATGTTTGTGCTTAGAGTCCTGTTGATGCTGGTCATCACAGGTGAATATTACGGGAGGAGTCACGTGGAGAGAGTCGATATATTCGAGGACGAATTAGCACAGGATCGGGACGAGAGAGACGCGATGTGGAACGATCCGTATTTTGACCGAATATTTGGGATGGATAGTCCCGATGATCCACCACCGGAAGGCGACAAGGATAAGGACAAGAAGGAACCTGAAACAAAAGTTGAGTCGCCAGAATCAAAGGAGCCGGAAGCTCCCCCCAAGGATGAATCCGGACCCCCGCCCAAAGGAGATGAAGCCGGACCCCCAGCCAAAGGAGATGATGCAGGACCCCCCGGGAAAGGAGATGATGCCGGACCTCCCGGGAAAGGAGATGAGTCCGGACCCCCGGCTAAAGACGACGAGGCCGGACCCCCTGATAAGGCTGATAAAGACGAGGAGGTGAATCAGGAGGAAGGGGATTCTGAAGATACTTCAGAATCTCATGACGATGGTTAGTATATATTTTCTTTTTTCCTATTCTTTTTTTCTCTCCACTGCAGTTGAGACTTCAAAAATTGTGGGAACGAGCTGGGAATTATAATCGAGGAAAGAGACGACACCCTCAGATTTCCGCAAGATTCATCAGGAATTCCCTAATGTCGCCTAAGGACGGACAAGGATGCGAGGACGAAGCTACAGAGGCAGATCGCTTTACCGATTACGGTGAGAAAATCAGGATCTTCCGAATTTCTGAAAACTGGATAAATTTTCAATCTACGATTTTTATCTTCTCACACTTTTTTAAAGTAAACTGATTTTGTTTCAGGACGACGGAACCCTCCAAAAATTTCATTAATTTTTTACTTAATTTAAACTAAATAATATTCTGACTACATACTCGTTAATTTTCTCGTTTAATTTTCGAATGCGTAGTTATAAATTTTATCTTGTTCTGAACACTCGAGTTTGAAAATTGTGTTTAGTACAAGAATGATGGCTCACGATGAAAAACAAACTTCAACGTGTCAAAGATTTTTCTCGATTCATTTTGTCGCAAGTTTATTCCTCATTCATCTCACGAGTGAATCTATTTTATTCTTTTTTCAGACGACGACGATGACAGTTCCTCCGAGTCGCGGATGAAGCGAGGAATAAGTCACGTCGCGACGATGCTCACGGCCACGACACTCGCAATTATTGCGGCTTGATTCCTGCGGAGGAGATAATCGTCGATTAGTCACGAAAAATGAATCGTCGAAGCTTTTCGATTGGGCATCGATTCGCGATGCTCATGACTGCGGGCCATCTCGTGTCATCATTTCTAAAATGCCGAATCTCGTTACTTTGTATATCGCAAACACGTGCAAAGTCGATCTCGAATTTTTAAAGCCTGTGAATGTCCACGATACGTACGTCAGAACACGTCATGGCTCGTCTCGCGATGATACAATTATATGTTTCTCTCATGTATTATTGGATTCGTTACGTCATCGTGTCTACGATTTTACACATTGCTCAAGATCCCGTGCCAACTTTTTTTTGTGGTTTATATCGTTCGCATCATTTGGAACTTCGATCTACGATTTCACGTTGGGCGTGAAAATTATTTCTTTTTTTGTCTGTTTTTTTTTTATGAAACATATAAATTCAAGCCTCGAACCTTCACAAGATACGAGTCAACGACCTTTCTCCTACCGAAAACCGTCCCAGACATCAAGCTCGAACGTGGATCTTCATCGATCAACGTTTTATTCTCGATTCCGTTACTCGAGTTTTTGTTTTATGACTGCAAAGAGTAACATTCTCGAAATTATTTGAATTTATTTCGTAAGGATAAGTTGATCATGAAAAATTGAAGATTCTTCAAATATATGTAACGCTAAAGAAAAGTCAGAAACGAGAAAACAAACATCTATCTTTTGAAAGTGAAACAAATACTTCAATTTTTCTTCTTCTAAATCACTTCGTCTCTTCGCGTCGTAGTTGTGCGACATTACTCATGTTTACGATTTCACGAGGAAAAAAAATCGACCTTGAAAAATCATGAAGTATTCACACAAAATGATTTATATTGAAAATTTTAATAATAATTTCAATAAAATTTAATCGATTAAACAATCGCAAAGAGAAAGAAACAGCGAGGTAGAGAATTAATGCATGAAAGAAAATTAAAACCCCTGAGGATTTAAAAGTGAAAAATTTTTAAATCCAGAGAAATATTTGCTAAATTTTAATTTTCGTCGATGATGAATATCATCGGCACAATTGCCATATTTTTTCGGTGCTTAAAATTTTTCTTGAATTTCTTGAATGAGAATTGACCTTGAAAAACTGAAAAATGTTTGCACACTTTGCTTTTATGTACTTTGAGAACAAATCGTTTCCGTCAGTGGTATATGAACAAAAATCGTTAAAGTACCAATTTTATCCAGCTTAAAAAGTTTCTTATGAAAAACCGCAATAATTGGAAAATCGTATCAATCAAAAAAAATTGGACTTCGATAATGAGTAAATTTTTTGGAGTCTATAAAAATACGGGACCCACTACATCGTGCATTGTTTTTTTTTGCTCGTTTTGAGGTTAACTCTGACGATTCCGTGTTGCGATCGAGTTGTTGCTCTCGTGTGAACGAGCCTTCACACTCTCATTGGCCCTGCTATCCGATCGCGTGGCAAAAGAGACCTTTAGGGTGGGGAGGGCGAAGCGGGAGGAGGCGACTTGACGGGAAAGAGAGAGATAGAGGACGCGAGAGAGACGAAGAGAACGGCCGGTTCCCCCGTAAAAGAGACACCGAGAGAGGCGAAAGCATCGGGAGAAACCCCCGGAGAGTTACGTTCTAGTATTTTGCCCCGGCGGTAAAGCAGCGCCGTTTATACTCTCCTCCTCGTCGTGTGAGCCGCTCGCGCGCGCTCGTACCCTCGTACACTCGTCTCGTTGACGCGAGGAAACGCGAGCTTCGAAAAAAAAAGTTGAAATTTATCTCCGATTCTCGTGGTGCATTCGTTTATCGTGAATATTTCTATTTTTTTCACGATTATTAAAGTTACATTTTACAGTGTAAATTCGCTCGGTGAGTTTTTCAACGCGCAGTTGCGAAATAACCTGTTCGCGAGTTCGCGCGATATTTCCCCGAGACAACAAAGATCGAGAACTCGCCGATACCCGGTGACGTTTTTTGTTTTGTCTAGTTCGAGTTGCGTCAAAATTCGATGAATAAGATCGCCATGTTGACTCCGGTGCTCTTTTTCGACCGGGGAAGGAAAGTGCGCGAGTGAAATTCCGAATTGAATTGCGAATATCCTCCCCGGGAGTCGAGTCAGTGCTTTTATTTCTTTCTTATTTATCGCGATCTCTCCGGTGCTCGTGCTGTGTGCTACGAAGGTGAAAATAATATTTTCTACGATTCGACCGAGGATTTTTGTGCAAGGTGTCTTTTCCCCCCTTTTTTTCTCACTTCCTTGTTCCTCGTGCACAATAAAAAAAAAAGGGGGAAAGGAATATATTCGAAGGCTCCGATGAGATCCGTCGGTCGCGCGATCTCTCTCGACTCTTGATTGTGTGTCGGCGCGCGCGCGCGCGCGCGAGCGTTGCTTGACTTCGGGCACGCCGTGGGACCGTGGAATGCGCGCTGACAGGTATTCGCCTTGGCGCAGTCGCAAACCAAATTGTTCCTTCCTCTTTTCCTCATTTTATCCCTTTTTTCCTTCTTTGTACTCTACCACTAAAATAACTATGAAGGGTTTATTTTTAACTTAATTAAAACTCAGTTGGAACGAAACAAATTTATTCTCTCAAATTTATTTCCATTACTACGAAGAAATTTATCTCTCCAATGCTCCGATACAATTTACTATTGAATTTTATCTCACGATATGCAAAACAATTGTTCTTCTGTGTATTTGAATTTGCGGCGGATTATTAATTATTGAAAATATAATTTTTAATTTGTACGCCACGAAAAAAATTTTTTTGCTCGCATTTTTATGGCTGCTGCAAAACTTTTGGATTCCAACGAAGGAAATTATCGTTATCATCGTTTATCGATATCTTTTTTTAAGTACTATTATTTATTTCCTTTTTCTTTCGTGGATTGTCAGTTACATATTTTTCCTACTCGCCATGCGTAAAGTTGCCTATTTACTTCGTCGCTCGTCCGCCCCCTCGTTCTTTCGATCACTCACCATGACTATCTTCCTCCATTGTCTTTTTACGTTATTCCCCTCCCCTCCCTCCTTGTTCGCCTGTAAAAACAACCGTGTGGGTTTTCGTTCGTTTCTAAATTCATTTCGTCATTTCCGAAATTCTGGACTAAGTTTCGCGACTGTCATTGCTAACGGAATAAATAATTTTCTCCTTATATGTAAAAGACACAGAAATTTCGTGGAAATTTTTTTATTTATTCAACACTGTTGTGGTTATTCAATTCTTCTACTTCGTGGACTCGTTTTACATAATTATGTTTGCAAAGAGATTAAAAGTCATCGAGGAAGTTGAAAAAATGTTTTCAAGTTCGGAATGCAGGAAAACGTGGTGGAAACGTCAAAATGAGGAATGAATGAGTAACAGTATAAAATGGGTGCCGGCATAGGTAACGAAGGTAGAAAAGTCTCAAAAGTAAACGCACTGTAATGGCATTCCGACAGCCATGCTGCGAGATACCGAGCGTTTAGTCACCGTAAAAATCTTAATTGTCCAGAAAAAGAGCTTATATTAATTTCTCCTCGTTTAACTATTTCAATTATTATTTTTTATCGTCTAATTGCTATTTTATCGTTTTTTTACTACTTTTTGTAACAGAGAATTACATTTACCGACCAATGACATTTTCAGAACAAAATCAACACAGTTTGAGCTAATAACTTTTTCAATATAATGTTCAAGATTAATCTTCAAAGCGACCGTTAGTAATTACTGTTTTTAATAAACGAAAAAACGAATAATTAGTTAAAAATAATAAATGATAAATTAATCTATTCCTTCATTCTTAATTGTTTCGTCCGTGTTGAATGGATTACGTATTCGTAGCTCGCGAGCGATCACGCAAAAACAATCGACATACGAGAAATGGTGTATTATTCCGTGGAACTTTGATAAGAAACTTTACTCCCGATAATGCTCTCTCTCTCTCTCTGGGACTTTTGCCAAAAAAAACAACGTCAAGTTTCTCCGCGGGGAATCGTTCTCGAGTATTTTTTTTTCTTGAGATGAGTTCATCAATTTATTCTTGTTTCTTCGAGATCATCTTCTCATTAATCCACGCGTCCGGTCTGACCGGATAACCCCGGTTATCAAATTCGAACGAAAATTTAATTTAGAATCTCCAACGATAAAATTTTTTCATTATGATATTTTTTCTAGAAATTCTAAAGAACTCATTTTTTAATTTTATTTTTTATTGGAGCATTTGGATGATGAAATCTTCGAAGCAAAAATTAAAAATATATTAGTAAATAATTGATAAATCTTAGAGTGAAATTTTTTTGCAAGTGGAACGGAAGGAAATCTGGATCGAAAAAAAATGATTCATCGATCATACGGTGGATTTTTATCGCTTCTGGAAGATCTCTGAATATTGTTCTTTTTTCAATATTTGCCTCCGTAATCGGCATATTTATCGAAATTTTATCGTCTCGGCACACTTGGTTACATTTTTGGAGTACGCTCTCGTGAAACATGAATTGAAACGAAAATTGTGAGTCAATTGGGATCTTACGGTAAATATAGGAGTAGGAAGTATTTTCGGAATAATTTTATCTTCTTCAAATCTCAATGATTCGGCACAAAAAAATGTGGTTGTGATGAAACTTTATATTTTCCATTTAAAAAATATTAAAAAATAAAGAAAAAAATTATTCGAGTTAAAATTAAAAAGTTGTGCAAAAAATATTTATAAAACAATAACTGTAAAATTTAGTATGAATAAAAAACAGGCTTACTTACATTTAAAAAATTGTGACATTGTGACAAAGTGACATGACAAAAATGAATGTGACATTGTTATTGATATTGTTTACATGGCAGTTTTTAAGTTTTTAGTAAATTCACTTAAAAACTCTAAATACTTTTGATCTTTAAAAAATTATAAACCTCACAACTTCTAATAAATCAAACAAATTATAATTTTCTTCCTACGTTTAAAAAAAATTACTAACTGCAAATGGTACAAAATATTTCATTTTTAAATCGATTCAAGGCGAATACCGAGAATCCGAAAATTAAAAAAATGTTTCGATCACTCGAGTCTCCTTGTATGTAAAATGTACATGTAAACGAATGCAATTGAATTAAACGCAAAAGTACGAGCTATGGGTATCGAAAAAAGTCGAAATCTGAAAATTTTTCGCCAGTCGGTATTGGACAGCGGCTCTCGGCGTTTGTGTCAATGCCCCGAAAATAACGGGAATGACGAACGCGAGGAGAAAAAGGAACGAAAGAAAAAAGAAAACGAAAATAAAAGCATCAGCGGGCACGTTTGTAGAGAAACGAAAATAAAGGATCAACAAGCACGTTGTGGGCAAAAAATAAAAATACTGACGATTACAATGAATCGAGTGGCAACAATATATAACTGGCGAAGGAACGCGTATTGTGCTCGAGAATCGCGAGTGCGTGAAATGTTTACGTCCTGTCAGCAACACATGCGCTCTCGTCTTTTTTTCTCTTTTCTTTTTTTTTCTCTCTTCTCTCTTTCTCCTTATCTTCGTTTCTTATCTCTCGCGTTGCGTGAAACTTTATTCCGATGCGCGAAACTTTCGCAAATTATTCGAGCCTTCCAAATTATTGTTGTTATTATTATTGTGCTTGGAAAATCCTTTCTATTTTCTCACTCGGATCTTCATGAAGGAATTGTGCTGTAAATGTCCTCACGTTTTCTCTTTCGTTCAGTCTCTCATTATTTTTTAGATCGTTGAATCAATTCAGGCTTTTCATGAATTATTCAACGAGACTTTTTTACGTTTGCTCTCTTCATTCATTATCTTCATACTTTTTGATATTTTTTTACTAATCTCGTAACTACGTGTATTTATCAAATTTATTCTTAAATCGCTTTTTATATATCAATAGTGCATACAATATTGTATTTTTTTTGACATTTCCATACCGTTTTGGGGACAATGTTTAACGAAATTGGTCTTCAGTGACTTTGAATTCATTTAGACAAAAATTTTGTCTTGTTTTTTAGTAAATTATTCGAAGTTACAATTTAGTAAAATTATTCATCTTTGTAGACAATTTTTTTTTAACTTTTTTCTCAGTCTTCTAAAACAGTCAATGATTTATATTCTCATTTGTGTTTGAAAAACAATCCTTTACAGAATACTAAAATTTTTCTTTTTTAATTTCTTTATTGTTTAATTGTCTTTATTATTCAAATTTGAATAATTTGAATTATAGTAATCAAAAAAATTTTCATTCGTTACCAAAACTTGTAAAAAGAAAGCATTATGTTAATTAATGAATCACTGCTCAATTTATTACAGAATTAGTTAATTTAAGTTAATTTGAATAAATTATTTAACGAAATGTATACCATTATGTTCTGGCGATAGAAATTATTCAATAACTTGAAAATATTTTGTTTCAGACAAATGTCGAGACTCTCCGAGGGTCGAGAGGAAGTCAATTGCGACCGAGAGGGTGAATTCGAGACGAGAAAAAAACGGTGAGGTGGAGAAAACGGGAGAGAGAGAGAGAGAAGGAAGAGAAGAGCGAGAGGGAGAGGGAGGATGAAGCCCCTCGTGAGAAGAAGAAAGAGGGCTTCACAGTTGGACGAGGCAGCGAGAGATTTCATCGAGGTGCGAAACAACGTCCAGGCCAAAATTTCCATCCCGAGAGAGTGGAATTCCGGAGGCTCGATAATCGCTGATTTTCTAAAGAAATTCTCTCGTCTCGGAGAGACGTGAAAACGAAAAGAAGAGAGCAAAAAAGAAATACAAACGAGAGCGATTAAAAATGAGTACGGAAATGGCCTCGATGTGCGTTGGGACTAATTTGACCCATAAAAATTCTCAGCTCGTCCCAAACTCGGAAACTTCCGACGATACGAACGACCAGCGAGACGACTCTGGCTCCGAAAACGACGCTTCCGTTCTTCCTGACATGGATCTCGTCAATGGGCCAAATCCGTGGCTTCCTGCTTACGGATTTCAGTTGCAACAACACAGTCAACACTTTCAGAGCACTCATGAGGATTTACGGGTTAATGGTGTGTTTATATTTTATTATTTGTTTTTTTTTATTCAAATCGAGCTTTCTCGATTTTTCATTCTAACAGAAAAGATTCAATTTTATTTCAAGGGGTTTCGGAAATTTGAGAGTATTATTTTTTTCAAAATTTTCGTCCTCATCTTTACAGAGAACCAAATATACGTTTTTTGGACATATAGATATACACACCGTGTATAAGAACGTATTTTGTCAGTCAATTACTCAATGACGTGGATGAAAAATTTGAAAAAATTAGTTTTTAGTCATTTGAGGTATAAGAATATTCTCGCCAAATTTCATCAAAGTCTTATCATTTTTCAATTTCCTATGTGTTTAACATGCGTTTGTCTATATTGTGGTATCGGAACCCCTTAAATATTTAAATATAAAAAAAGAAATTGCATTATTTAAAAAAAATTAATTTTGTTCCAATTTTTTTTTTAAATGAGTCGTCCTGGTCACTTCGAATTTGAAAAAAAAAATTTTTAATGATGAAGCAAATTTATGAACGTCGATGAAGAAAGCCAAAGTTACGGTGACAATCGTAGTTTCCTGATGTCGCAACATCGGATACAGTCGGTTACTTTTTACACGCTTTTTTGTTCCTCCTGTCGTCACGGTCGTTGCGCCGCGTATCCTCTCCGGAGCGAACGATCGAGTTTTCTGCGACAAAATGTAGGTTCGACCAGGAATGGACAGCGTGCGAGCTTCGGATTTTATTACCGGTATAAAATATAATAATAAATAGTGGAATCGGTCGGAAAGAGAGGAGGAAAAAAATAAGAAGAGGAAAAAAGTGGGAGGAAAAATATCTTGGCCCAAAAGTTCTCACGAGATTCTTCGCCGGCTCTTGATAAACTTTGATTTTTTTCACGCACACATGCGTCTTCGCACCTTTAACGACCGGATATTCTCGTCTGCTCGCATCTTCCTCGAGAATATTTATATCTAGAGCCATGCGAATCTTTCTTCTCTTCCATTCCACTTTTTGTTTCTCCCTTGTTCTCGAGCGACCGATGCTTTCCATCGATAAGAACGCCGGAGTCGTTTCGAAGCTGAAATTCCCTACTGATGCATTTTTATTGCATTTAATTTATTTTATTCTAGACATTGTTTTCTATTTCAATGAGCAATTGAAATATATTTCGTACTTAAAAATTTTAAAACATTTCATGTATTTTTTAGGAAAATTTATAGTTAAATTGGACTGTTTAAATTTTTTTGTAATGAAAGTCCTCTTGAATTAGAAATACACGTAATTATTTTATTATATATGATAGAAGAAAGTTTGTGTAAATATTCAAGAGATAAAAACAAAAGTTTTGGAATTCAACAACGCTCGAATGATCGATTTTTCAAGGAATTCAAAAGAAAAACGAAGTTCGGAATTTTTTTATTTCAATTAAGAATAGCTACACTGAAAAAAGAGATTAATTGATCCAACAAAATATTAGTTGAATCAACTAGCACTTTGTTGGACCAGTTAATATTTTGTTAAATCAACAATATTTTGTTGAATCAACTAATCTTTTTTTCTGTGTATGGAAAATTATTCGTAAATTAGTTTGCAAAGAGCTCGACTGAGTTCCTGAAGTTTCTTTGAATAATAAGATGATTTTTTTTCTCCTCTTGGCTCTTCGTTCGTGCGTGATTGTCGTCCACGCTCCAGATAATCTCTGCCAATGCGATGAGAAACATTTTTTTTCAATACGAAGAAACGATAAGAAGAAAAAAAATACAGAATTGCTTGGATCTAGGAGATCAAAATTGAATAAAATTCATGAGTGCACGGAATCGAGAAAACAATTTTCGTCGTTCCTGATTCGTAAACGTCGAGCTCAGATGGAAGTCTCTCCGGTCATGAGAATCTTCGCGGTTTTACTATTTTCAATTTTTCTCTCGTTCTCCCTCTCTTATTTTTCACGTCTCGAGAGACTCGCGAGGATCTGGGTTACTTTCTACACCCACACTATGAAAATATTCATTTGAATAGACTCTTGTAATCCTGAGAGATTCACTGGATTCGCCAGCTATATAAACGCGGATAAATATAAATATTCTAAATATTTACGAAAATTTCTAAAATTGTGATCATTTTGAGAAATCGAATTTATATTTTGAAAATGATTTAATAAAATATCAATCATGAATGGAATTATACACTAAAAATACTTGATTCCGTGTTAAACATTATTCACAATGAAATAAATTTAATTGAATTCAACATTTCAATATAAATAAACTTTTTTGTCCGATCAATGAAGTAAGTTAGAAAATATGTTCTAAAAAATCAGATTTGATGAAAGATTCGTTTTTCAATTATCGAGAATGGCGAAAAAAATTTGGATCAGTTTTTGATAGAATTAATAAAACATAAACCACGTGTTGCGTACATTTTTTTCATTTGTAAAAATTTTTATCGAATCTAAAAAATCAAAAATTTGTTTCGTGTTAGCGAAAATAATAAAAAAAATTGTAATCAGTTCCTGACAAAAATGATAAAATTTAAACCACGTGTCGGATGCACTTTTTTCATTTGCAAGAATTTTACATTTTAACAGCGCAGGTTAAAAACGAGAGAATAAAGTAAGATCTTTTGTCGAACAGAAAAAGTTTTTTTTTTTCATTTGTAAAAATGTTTATCGAATCTAAAAAATCAAAAAATAGTTTCGAGTTATCGAAAATAATAAAAAAAAATTTAATCAGTTCCTGATTAAAATGATAAAATGTAAGCCACGTGTCGGATGCACTTTTTTCATTTGCAAGAATTTTACATTTTAACAGCGCAGTTTAAACGCGAGAGAACAAAGTAAGATCTTTTGTCGAACAGACGACGTTTTGTTTCTTTTCTTCCTCGCATTAGATGTTCGTTTATTCACTCGTGCAAGTTTCTCGAGCGCACAAGAATAACTTTTCTGTACATCGGAGCTCGAGGATCGGAAGAAGAAGAATTCTTTTCTCTCTCTTCTTCTTCTTTCTCTTTTTCTTTCTTCCTTTCGCGTAACGGTAACGTTCGCATAATGGCTCTTCCTTTAGCGTCGAGAATTTTCTTCTTTTTTTCGTGCACATGCACGAATTATCTTCAGCGTAAACACGAAAATATTCACGCACACGAATAAATTCACGCAGACGAGCGCAAGATCGCTGGAGAGACAAAAGGGCGCAACTCCGGAGATCAAATGAGGAAGATAATGTGAACGCTGCGTCTCTGCACTTTTTCCGGATAATAATTATCAATGTTACGTTGAAAAGAAAGAGGGAAGAGCCACACGCTTCCCAGCTGGAATCTCGTATCCTGCATTTTATTCTTTTAGTTCTTGCCACGATCCTCGAACGTCGAGTATCGTTAAACCGAGTCGAATTTTATTAAATTTATGGTGAACGTTTAAAAAAGTGCATTTTGTATCGCGAAGACGCTGTGACATTAATTTTACTACACCTTCGAGTGCAAAGGTATAAAACTTTTATTTAATACGAACGTGTCGAATTACATTTTTTTTTCATTGTAGAATATTTCGAAAATATTTTTTGATAAAAAATATTTATTTCCTCAAGGGGTTTCGATACCGGAGTAAAGAAAAATGCGTGTAAAACACAGGGAATCAAAAAATGATAAAACTTTCAAGAAATGTGAGGTTCTTATGTCAAGTAATTGAGGATCAAATTTTTCAAAATTTTTGTCCACATCATCGTTTTTCTGAATAATTGATTTATAAAATACCTTTGTATGCACTAATACATCTAATAAAAAACGTATTTTTCTTTTTTAAATTAGTTCGGTAAATTTATGGACCAAACAAATTAAAAAAAAAAAATATTAGAAAATGTCTGGTAAAAACCGTTCTGTCCAAGTTTTATCAAATTTTTATCATTACCTCAATTGTTTTCAAGTGCATTTTTCCGGGGATTAAATCTTTATTATTATCTTATACATTTAATAAAAAACGTATTTTTCTATTTCAATTCATTCGGTACCTAAATTTATGGACCAAAATTTAAAAATTCTCGTAAAAATTCTCTCTAAGTTTCATCAAATTTTTATCATTACCTCAATTGTTTTCAAGTGCATTTTTCCCGAGACTAAATCTTTATTATTATCTTAGAGTGAAATTTTTCTTCCAAATATGTGTGTCGCTATTCTCTTTTTCGTTTTCACATCGTTTTTATCAAGTTTCTGCATATACGGCCTCGTGTCTCGAAGTCTCGTCTCTCGATTGGTTTCTCCTTCAACGAGGCAAAGATCACCGAGGCCGACTCCCGATCGACGCGGTTTTTCTTTGTTTGTACACGAGCTCCCCTGTCAGTTCTGCAACACGGCTGGGAAAATTGCAATTATTCCGAAACGCAATTCGTTTCGCATGAGTTCTCCTTGTCCGCGTCTCCAGACTCTATTCATTTCTCGACACATTTCCATGACAACCAAACGATGAAAGAACAAATATTAGTTTTGACATACAAATTGGTTTTTAAGTGACTCTCGCTTTTCCAACGATTCTTATACAATTAGTCGTAAAAATATTTATTATTCAAGATTGCATTTCAATATTTTTAATAGTCTTATAATTATTTTCTTTCCAGTACACTCTATTTATTTCTTCTTGGGCCACATTATTAATTTTTCACATAATTAAAAAATGAATCATTCATAAAAATTAACATTCGTAAACATTTCCTTAACCGTTTTAATTTTTTTGAACATTAAATAAAATGATCAATTTAAAAATTTTTTTTTCATTTTTGAGATTAAATATTGAAAAAAAGAGTAAATTAAATTCGATTTTATATAAATATAATATTAAATTATATTTGAAAAAGTCGTCTCACTTCTGTTTACAAATATTTGTTTTGAATCGTTTTTTTTACTATATTTTAAAAGGCACAGTATGAAATGTTGAGGATGTGGAATAGCAATGACGAGGAGAGGTACGTGATACACGCACATCGTGCACGAAGTACGGCCACCTGTTGCTGACCAACGCGAGAGCTGACGTTTATCTACCTGTTGCTTACCTCACAGTTCGACAAGAAACCGCACGAAATCTTCCTTTTTTATTCAGCTCCCACTCCTTTATTCTCCCTCACATGCGAACTCCATTCTACTCTATATTTATAGTGAAATAAACGCAAATGTGAACAAATATACAGGGTGTCATTTGAATATCGTTCATTTAATTCGTCTTTCAATTTTTCATCATTCTCAAATTTAATTTTATATTTCGTGACACACAAACCTAAGATTTTAACTAACTTACTAAAAAATATAAATTATAATTACAATTATATATTTATGTTATTTTAAGGATTTGGAAAAAGTTATCAAAAATTTTGTTTCAATATTTTCATGCGAATTATATTGCAAAAATAATTTCTTCATAAATTTTTAAAAATTGAAAGAAAATTTTATAAATATGAATTATGTATTATAATAAAAAATTTCTAACGTAAATGAGAAGCTATTTTAGTATTTTAATTCGATTGGTGCTGTAAAAAAATTATATTTTTTAAATATCGAGATGGATGTGAGTTTTTTTTATAGTATAGAATTTTTTTAAGACACCCTGTGTATCGATATCTCGTATATAAGTCAGTCGAGCAACGAATGATTCTCTTTAAAGGAATCCTGGCACTCTTATAAGAGCGTGAAGAATGTTGCACTTTCCTGTCTCGTTTCGCCACAAGCTTTCCTTGTAAAACGCCTTTTTCTCTTATGGACTGGCTGCGCCACGCGGATCGACCGCAGATTATTGACTCGTTTCCCTGACCGTAGAATCACGATTTTTCTCAAATTTCGACACTCTCGTATTCCCCTATGTGCATGCGCTTTTTTTTCCCTCTTGCAAACGACAGAGATTCGTGATTGCATTCTGGCTCGAGAAATTGTTTACTTTATGCAAATGTGGGAGTTTTTCGAATTTTCACGACCTTGCACCCACACGAGAGATCACTTCCACCTTCGCTGAGAAAATAATGCAACGCCAGCGCAAGATCTAGCAAAAAATGACGCTCGAAAACCTCTGACGGACGAAAAACATTTTTCATTTGAGTCGCGACAATTTTTATTTTTCCTCAGAGCTGATGTAAACAAAAAATACGTCGACTGGAAATTACAGGAGATACATCAGAGATAAAAATATTGCAGAAAATATTTTCGACTGTCGATATTTGTATTAACAATTATTTTTGCTGCGATGTAACTTGGATTGTTCGAATTATTATTCATCGTCCATTCCGGTAACACGATATGGATCGATCCGCCTCGAGAAGCAACCTTTGATAAACTAATACGCGAACTGCTGATATCACAATTTCATTTTAAAATAATAGCTCATCGTTCTGTACGCATTCTCTTCAAAAATTAGAAAGTATTTAATCAATTTATAATCAATGAAAAATTGTGTCAATTATTTTTTACTAGGAAATAAAAATTTTATAGGAATAAAGATAATTCGTTCATCGTTTTTCGTCTCACGCTTCGTGGACAATATCGCGAGTATTTTAAGAATTCGCTAACTAATCCCAGAGTTTTAATTTTTTCTCTCACGAAACAATTCGCATTTAATGATTATTTGCTGCCTCTGTTCAGATGGAAAAATACTCGATCGATTCCACGTAATACTCAAAGTGTGCTTGATGATGGTGTACAAATTTATATGGGTTGTTTCGTCTCGAATTGTCGTTTTCGTTTTTTTAAACTCATTTTTATTTTATGATTTTATTTAATGTTTTGTTGTTTACATCTGAAAATGTAATTGTCAAATATTTTATTCAATAATGAGTTCCCATAAATTAGCTTATTATCCAAGAATTTTTTTAAATCTATTGGAATTATTGATATTGGATGATGTGTACACATTTGTATGGGCCGTTCCGTTTCAAATCAATATTTTTTTAGTTTCTTATTTTACAAAGTGTTTTATTGTTTGTCTAAGAATTTTTCTGAGGACTGTATATAATGCGGAAGGATTGAAAAATCCGAATTGCATAATAATTGGACTTGAAAAAATTTTTTTTTAGAGATTGTACGGCCCGTATGTATCCCGAAACTTTCCGTACACATAACAAAAGCGATTTTATTTCGAGCGCAGATTTTTTTCGATATTTTAAAGTTCGTATAGGAGCGAAGCCTGCTCGACATTTTGCGCCGGAGGTAGTTCGAGCCGATCTCACGTTTTATATCCATGAATAATGTATGAACGGGAGAATCGATGGTGAATAAATAAGAGCGGAATAGATATCGATCTCACGGAATTCGTGCGATTTATATCAGTCTCGTATCTCGCTAAAACTTGATAGGAAACTTGTCAACCCGGACACATTTTCTACAATTTAAGGATTCTGGACTCGTGCTGAGCCTTATTCCTCTCTTTCTCTATTTTCTCTCTATATTTTTTGTGCTTCTCTCCATGTTGCCAATCTCGTGTAAACTTCGCTCATCGAGTTTACAATTTACTCGCTCATGAGTCACGAAGCGGGCCGATTGGTTTTCTCGTTTCCATCGAGCTAATTTAACGCGAATAAACTGCATTATTATCTCACTCACCTTTTTTTTCTCGTCAAATTTATTCAGAGAGATAGAAACTCCGGGAAAGAGTGAAAAAAAATGTCAGACCTTGAAGAAATTTCGTAATTTTTGCAATCATGAAACAGAAACTTGTTCTTTCGTGTATTTGGATCAACTGATAATTTGTTGAATTAATTATTTATTGATAATGTTTTTTGGTGCTGGAAGGAATTAAAACGTGAATATTTTGGTTTCATTTCTCAATAAAAAGTGAAGCGGAAGTTGATTCGATTTTAGTAGCTATAGAAAGGGGAAGAGACAAGAAAAAATGAATGAGAAACGTTATACGAATATTTTCGGAGCAATAAAATTTTTTACTGTAAAACAAAATTATTTTTTCGTGTACTTTGATCAACAGATGCCAGCTTGGTTTTTGTAAATATTTTATTGTGCTAGAAGAGTTCAAAACGCGAATATTTTTCGGTTTTATTCGCCAATAAAAAGTGAAACGGAAGTCAATACGATTCGATAAATGTTCTACGAATATTTTGTAGAGTGATTCAATTTTTTTATTGGTGAAAAATAAAATTGTTCTTTCAAGTATTTCCATCAGCCGATAGCGATATTTAATTCTTGTCGATGTTTTTTGGCGCTTGAAGAATTAAAAACGCGAATATTTCGGTTTCATTCCCCAATGAAAGTGAAACGGAAGTCGGATTCGGACAGCTAGAAAGGGAGAGAGAGAGGAAAAAAATGAATGAGAAACGTTCGTGCGTTGGTTGGCGTACGAATGTTTTGTAGAGCAATGACTGTTCGTCCCCTTATCTCGATTAGAGTTCGTTAAGGACTCTCCGTTGATTACACCGTCCGAGCTCTCTTCTCTCTCTCTCTTTATCATTCGTACCGGCTCGTTCGTTTGATCTCGATGTCTGTAAAAACACGCTCACTCCGACCCTTTCTCTCACAAACGATTCCCTGTCTGAGACTGAAGAAATTTATAAATTTCACAAAAAACATTTTCTCCCCTTGATCACGGAAAAAAATGTAATAGTAATTTATTATTGTTCAATCTGTATATTTTTACTCACAATAATTCGCAATGTTTTATAAATTTGATATGGAGTGAAAAAGATTTTCGCATTGATGATGAAAACATTTGAGACTGTATTGTATTTTTTTAATTATGTTGTAATTATATTTTTTGAATTGCCATATGGTTTGACTACATGATCGACCATTTCAGTTTTTTCTCAATTTTTTATTGATTAAAAAAATTAATAAATTTCATAGGAGCAGAAATTGACTTTTTGTGTGTATTATTTTGAAAGTCGTTTTTTAATTTGTGAATATTTTTATTATTGATGTTTTTTATTTATTTTTGTAGATCCTGCATTGGTGCAACAAGGAGATTTCTTGGAGACGATTCTCGAGGAAACGTCCGACGATTTGCAGAGCGATTCCGATCGCAGCGGAACGACGTACTGGCTCGGCTCGGACTCGGAGACCGAGAGCGTCATTCACATAAAAGCTGATCAGAGAACGACAGGTGTGACACATATTCTCCAATTCATTCATTCATTCATGAACGTGAATGCGAAATTATTTCAATTATTCACATAGAAAAAAAGACAAAGTCAATTTTCATCGTCGTTAATTTTTATTTTCATTAAAAATTAATAAAAGTGTCTTATTCTTATAATTTTTATCAACAATTTTATCTTAAAAAATTGATTGCGTAATTGTGGGTGCGAAATCGAACGGCCTTGAATGAATTCACAATTTGAACAATTTTTTTCTCATCGTTTTCTCGGCTTGTGGTTTTTCCGCGATTAAATTAGCACGAGACAATGACGAAGTGCGAATTAGAGCTCTTTCGTATCTTGAATTAGATCGAGAAATTTTCTAATCCGCTAAAATTAAATTCGGGATGTGCGTAGTTCGAGTTTGCTTTTACAGGGAGCGATAGAAGCGAGAGGTGGCCTTCGGTGGATCTTTTTCCCATCCACTCGCCCTGCAAAATCTTTAACGATCGCGTGATCGTTAACACAATAAACTATAAAGTTAGATCCGGAAGACGTTCTCTCTCTCTTTTCTCGTCCTCCTTTCACCTTCGTGGCAGAAAATCTCAATGAAATCGCCTCGATAAATTCACCGAGCTCCCAAATTTATGCTTCCGGTGCTGCACGATGGATTTTCGCGACGTCAATTATTCCACACTCGTGTAATTTACGATTTTTTCCGAGTCCGGTTCAATCGCGAGATAAATGAGTAATGGTGCAGCCATATTATTATAATACATGGAAAATCAAACGAAAAAAAATTATTTCATTCGATGTTTTGCAGCTGCTAGATATTTCGGAGCAAGAGCAGAAAATTACGAGTAAAATATAAAAATTAAATGTAAAATACCTCAGGAATCGAAGAATGATTTTAAATAAAATTTTTTAATTTATATTTTTAACTATAATTTAAGATTTTAATAATAATTTAATAAAAATGAAGTTTAATTGGAAAACTGATATTTTGTACTATGAGAATAAGGTTAAAAATTAAATGTATTTTTTTTAATTCAAGATGAGAGACCAGACGGAAGCGGAAGCGAGTGCAATTCCGTCGTTCCGAAGAAACGTCGTCGACGAAACGCGAGCAACGATCGGGACGTCACGATAACGTTGAGCGAGGATCACTGGGCGTCACCGCGATCCTCGAGGTCCTCGGAGTCGTCCTCGAGGTCGAGTTCGTTACTGCAATTCGAGTCCCTCGAGCGAACGTGCGCAACGGTTTCACCCTCGGGCTACAGTTACGATTCGCTCGAATATTCGAATCGCTCGAACTCTCATTTCGACAACACGTCGCCCGACAGCCTCGAGGATTGCGAGGACGAGGAAATTCGTCCACCTCCAAGGCCAAACGGATTTTCCGCCAGTCCGAGAAACGGATTTGGAAATCTGAGACCTTATCGCAGCTTCGAGAGCCTTGACACTTGCCACAAAAACGATCTCGACCTTCGAAAAGATCTCACAAACGGAATCGCTGCTTCCTTGTATTCGAAAACGAGCAACGATCTCAGCGCTGTTGCTGGGAAAAACGGACGATCTCATAGGTTGGTATAAAAATGAATTTTTCCATCTCCTGTCAGTGGAAAAATAGCACAAAAAGTACAGGAAAAGAAAAGAAATTCTGAAAATTTAGAAATAAAGTCCTGCAAAATTTAGATTTTATCACCTACAATGAGAGAACAAAAGGAAAACTAATATAAAGAACTCTGTGATAATTTGATAAAAATAAATTTTGCTCTCTATTTGCTGTTAAAGTGACGTTCAACCCATGCGATAGATAGATACGAGATGCTGGATGCAAAATGGATTAGTTATTTTCTCAGATTTTTCATATTTTAGAAAAAAACAAGAGGATTACATTACTTTTTATTAAAAAGGAAAACAACGTGATTCTTCTTTTTTTTCGAATGTTGTTTATTTTTAGAGAAAATTGCATAGTCCGATTTTGTACGGTATAGGACTCTTAAAAATCATCTTAAATAATCGAGAAAAGAAAAAATAAAGTATTACAAAGTTTAAACTGTTATCTATAATCAGATTATTTTCCAAATTGCCAATAAAAAAATAGAGGTACAAAAATTAAATTTCATTTATTTAAAGTTGCAAATATTCTTAAAATTGCAACATGTTCGAAATACAGATGCGAAATTTATTTTTACGAAACAAAGAAATGAAACTGCAAGATGAGTGCTGAAAATTGAAAGAATAAAAAGTAATGCAGTTGATAAAAAAAAAACAAAGTTGCGAAAATTGCCCAGACGATTGAATAAATATCGTTCTGGGTATGTTTCCCTTTTAATAAGCCGTGTTCTCATAACTCGTGCAAGACAGAGGAGAATCGATATAATTCTCTTTCTGGTTTATTTATGTCGCAGAGATTTTTGGCACGAGAGCTACGAGGAAGAGTACGAGTACGAGGAGGAAGAAGAAGAAGAAGACGACGAAGAAGACGAGGAGGAGGAGGAGGAAAATACCCTCGTGAATCGGAGCTACGATTTTGACGATCGAAAAATTGGTCTCTCGAGCTTCACGGACAATTATTCGTACTCGACGTCGCTGGATCTACGGAACACCATAGATCTTCGAGAGATCGGACTCGAGAGCAAGAGGGACACGGTTTTCGATCTCAAATCCGGCCAGGCTGGGTTTTGCGCTCTCGGAAATTCGGCGTCCTCGCGACTGTTGAGCGGGAGTTTAAATATAGCCGGCGTCGAAGACGGCCTCGGATCTCGTTTCGTCAAAATGGCGGGCGATGCTCGTCGTCATCCTCGGGACGAGAGATCGACCTCGCCGCGTAATCCTCGCTGCGAGCCGAGCTTTAATTTTAGATTCGCGTCCGCGCCCTGTCTCGCGCTCGACGATTCCGACAGTCGCTCTCACGCATTCGCGCGGAACTCACGCATCTCCGATTACTGTCATCCCGGCGCCTCAAGCATCGAGGATCAATTTTCGTCGAGCAGTTTCGAAAATTACACGAGAGTCGCGAGCATCCCGGTCGATTTGAATCTCTGCGGAAGGGACGACGGGATCCTCGAGAGAGAAAAGTCCGACGACGAGGACGTCACGATTACGATCGAGAATGTCGATCTGAGGGATAACAAAATGGCGGACGACTCGATGCCGAGCGGACAGAGCTCGTTCGAGATGAGCTCGGGCTCGAAGAGCCCCGACAAGTCGGACTCGTCCTCGAGCCACGAGACGACCGAGAAGATTGGCAAGCCTTGCGTCAGAACTTCGTCAGTCAGAACCCAGGTTCGACCGGAGATCGCGGAGGTCACGTTGGCTCGTGAAGATGTTGAACTTGCCAATACCGAGGACAAAATTCCGGACGACCCGAAGGAGAGCTCACCGGATGATGATGAGAATCTCAGTAGCCCGAGAGCGTCTCCTCCAAGATCGACCGTGAAGACCCAGGATCGCGGGAACAACGTTCTCGAGATGGCCATGGCGATGGAGAACGACATTGACGCGGTGGTCGACGAGGCGATTCGTCAATTCAAGCGCGAGGTCGAGGAGGCGGTGATCGAACAGTTCGACTCGGAGAGTGGCAAAAAATTTGACAAACGTCCCGTGAGACGTGTCAAGAACAACGCGAGTTACGAGCTCGCGCAGCAATGCGAGGTCAACGAGAACAATCTCATTCGCGTTGGGAAAATGGCTGCCTGCGCCGAAGACGAGGATCTCCCGAGTTCCCCGACGAGGATGAGGCGAGTCGTGAACAACGCGAGCTACGAGCTCGCCCAGCAAACGGATTACATGAAGTTGCTCCAAAAAAATTCGCGACCCTTTCAACGAATGGACGCGTGCGACGAGCGACCTGAAGCTCCTCGTGACGTTAACTGTGCCGTCAAAGTCGCCGACATCGTCAAGGAGATGAGCAAGGATCCAGGAACTTCCGAGCTCACCTCCGGATTCTCGAACGAGATTCCGAAGAAGGAAAATCTTTACGAGAGGGATAGAAATCCCTCTGGGAATTCGCGATCTCGTGGCCAGACCGCTCGCTGCTCCGAAGAATCGATGATAGATCAGATAAAAAAAAACTCGGATCTATTTTCACTCTATGGAGACGGTGGTAGGAATTTCGGCAGCGTCGAGGGCGAGGAGACGGATTTTCCGTGTCTGGAGATCAAATCGATAATCGGGTGTAGTGAAAAATTTCTCGAGAACGAGAAGAGGAGTAACGAGGAATCGGGATTTTTTGCCAGTGAGAACGAGAGTCTCGGTGAACGCGGAATGTCATTCCTGGGGGATTTTTACCCCGAGGCGTCGAGCTACTTTGTCGAAAGAGACGATACGCGGGAGGATGAAAACATTCGAGACGAGAACGACGGAAACGAAAATACGCGAAAAATCAGTCGAGACGAAAATGAGAGAAACGAAACGAGAAAAAATTGGAAATCCGAAAACGAGACGAACGAAAGTACGAGAAAGGATTTTAGAGAAGTGAGCGAGAACAAAATCGAGCCCACGAGAGAAAAAAAAACGAGGAGAGAAAGACGAAAGGAGGAAATCGATGAAAATTCGGATTCAGAGTCGTCAAGATCGGAGCAGCGAGTATTCTCATCGGGTCGAAAGTGTATAATAGCCAATAAAGAAGAGGCTGAGCTGGTAAGGGTTCGCAAGGAACGGTCTCGGTCGGTCTCGGTCTCTTCCTCCTCGAGCGGCTCCGGTTGTCCGCTCGAATCGGATCGCTCGGAGAGGGGAACGCTGGATTCCATTGACTCCGGGCTGATGGGAGAGGAGAGGAGAAGGACGGAGGAAGAGGCGTCGTGCCTTTCGGAGAAGGAGGAGAAGGAAGCGAGGAGGGAGAGGAGGAGGAGGAGAAAAGAGCGCGCGACCGGCAAAGCGAAGAACGGAGCGGCTAGTTGTGTCCACGCCGCGAATACGACAGCGTCACCGATCGTCCCGATCGCGCGAGAGTTCGATGACAATCGTGTGTCCGAAATAAGTGAACAAATCGAGGATACAGGATCGACGATAAAACCGGAAATGTCAGCGAGCGCGGCGAGGAGGCTCGCCAATTCCGCTCCGCCGAGGAACAATAACGAGCAATTTTCACCGCTCAAGAATGAAATTTCAAAGAACGTTCATACCGGAAGTCCCGGTAACGAGAGAAAAAAGAGTGGACTGGGTGGTTTTTTGCAACGATTCTCCCGACTGCGTTTCAGTGGTAGGTCCAAAGTGCCGAGATCGGAGATCGCGAAGAAAAACACCGGCGACGCTTACGGGGATAAGAAAAATTCGTCAACGGGTAAATTCGTCGAGGAGCAACCAGGAACTACGAAGAGGAACAAGGAACCGGATTACATTATTATTCCCCTTCATGGGCCCGAGGATGAGCTCAGGAAGCCTGTCACGCATGAGGATGACGCCGAGTTGAGAAATAAACAGAGGAGAGCTTCGGATTTGGAGAGGAGCGCGTCGTGCACGAGGTAATTCTAAATTATTTCTTTTTTTTTCGAACATTTATTTTTTATTGACACTCGTTATTTTGTATTTGTCAATAATTTTTTTTATGTAAAAAATCATTTTTAACATTGCCAAAAAATATTTTTACGCGACAATGTAATTTTTTTTCTCGTACAAAATGTTTATTATAATTTTCAAAAATTCACATATTGACACTCGCTATTTTTTCTTTGTCAATAATTTTTTTTATATAAAAAATAATTTTTAACATTGCAAAAAAATATTTTTACGCGACAATGTAATTTTTTTTCTCGTACAAAATGTTTATTATAATTTTCAAAAATTGACATACTGCCAAAAATTTACGTGCCTACGTTGAAACTTCTCACTAAAAAAATTAAAAATTTTCCGCAATTTTGCAAAATGATACGACTGAAATGTGGATAAACGAATTGCGTGAAAATTAAGCGAGTTCAACGAAGCGAAAAGACTTTAGAACTTCCTCAAAGAAACTCATTGTCAGAAATACACTTATAAAAATGTTCAGCTCGCAATGATTGATTACAATGCAAAACAATAATTTTACATGCACGAAGCCTAATTTAATATGCAAAAAAATTATTTTGCACACGCGTAGATAATATCTTAGAAAAGAAGAAGAATAAAAATAGAAATTGAAGAATTTTTTACCTTCATAAAAATAATTACGTATGCAAAAGTAATAATGTTTCGACTCTCGAAAAAATGAGCATAAAATTCGCGATTTTGTCCCCGATTAGGAATAATTTAATATCCCGCATATTGCTAGGAAAATTTGGCATCTCGTCAGCGTCGGTAAAGTCGAATTTATCGAAAAGCTAATGCGAACGTTTACGAGAGTATTTGCGAAGAAAAGGCAAATTATCGTGCGCGTAGTACTGTCTTGTTTTCTTTTTTTCCTTCTCTCTCTCTCTCTCTCTTCCATCCTGCGAAGAAACACAACAAGGAGGTCAATGTAATCGACGCTTTCGTAATGGCGGGTACCGAGCGCGCTCTCGCGGGCTCTCTCGAACATAACTTCGACTCGAATGCTCGTACGGAGAAAGAGCCCGGGTTTTACAACCGCCTACACGCGCGCGGACGAAAACATTTGTCTCTTTTTTTCCTTTTTCCCTCCTCGGGCTTCCCTCTCGCGCCCTTACTCCCTCGTTAGCCAATCGCTCATTTCGCTCATTTCAAACTTTAATCGCTGGAATGCAACGAAACGCATTTATTTTATTTCTTGAAGAAAAGAAAAATTTGCAAATCTCGAGTACGTTTATATTTTTGCTATCTCATCAAAAACTTTATTACATTTTTTACACAATTACGATTAAAAGGAATTACTCAATTTATATTGTAAAAATTAATGCGGAAAAAGTTATTTCAAAGTATTGAATATTTCTAAAAATTTATTTATATATCGTAATAATAATAATAACATTTTGTGCAATTTAAAAATGTACATTATTTATACATATATACATAATTTTATTTTATTTTTTATTTTGCGTATCTCTTATTTTATAAAGTATATATTTCGAGAATTATTGCTAAGTATTGAGCACAATGACGTAAATTTCCTGGTGTAATAATTTTATCCAGAATTCCTCATTCGATAATCCGCAATAAATAAAATAGGAAATATCAATATTTCTCGGTTTCTAAATCTCTGCGATTTGTAAATGCATTAATATTTTTATTTTTTTTTCGTTATTTTTTTCCCCTTCAGAGTAGACGAGTGCACGATTCATACTCTGAACATTCAAACTCTGAATTCCCGGATAAATATAATGTGAACAAGATAATAAATAATACGAGCTAATATCGATATTTCTTTGATTTCTGCTTATCTTTATCGAGCCTCATCCTGCTTAACGGTGGATTACGTAGCTGGAGGCGTTTTCTCTTATCTTTTTCTCCAGCGTATAAATACACTCGGGCGAGGAAAGGAGAGAGAGAGGGCCCTCGAATCGCTAACGAGACAAAAATAAATAAATTTTCATGCAACATTTGATCATAAAAGAGACTTTTCATACATCTCACGAGAATTTTACTTTCCTCTATAAAAAAAACTACAAAGTAAACAACACTACAGAAAGTAGTAAAAAAAATAGAATTCAAAGTAAACAACAGAAAAAACGAACGAAAAATGTATGCAGTAGAAAAAAATGATTAAAATCGATTGAATCGAGTTTTAAAATATTTTGTCATATAAACGAATAACAAGCAGTAAGATCAAAAATAAAATAAAAAACAGAATGTTCAAATGATCAAAGGAAGTTCATACAGCGCTGAAAATAGAAAAAAATCTACAAAATTAAATGATTAAAAAGTGATAAAAAATTGAATAAGTGTACGTGGAAGAAAGCGTTTAGAGGAAATAGAATGGGATGACGAGCACACATGAATCATCATGAGTGTTCGACTGCAAAATGTGACTTTTCAAAGTGGTCTCAAGAGAGAGAGAGAGAGAGAAAAAGGGAGAGAGAGACAGATAAGAGAAAGAAAAGGATAGGATAGACGCTCACCGGGGTCACAACCTATGCCACGAGATGGCTGACTCTTCTCTCTTCCTCGGAGTCTCAAGCGTATATGTTGCTACTTAAAATACATACATATATTTTTATGCACACACGAGCTCTTTGCCGACAGGCGAGAAAACACGTGCAACCTCCGACGTGCACGAGTTTCGTTCAGTTTCGCCTTTTTCTCTCTCTCTCGATTCGAAGGAAGAAAAAAAAATCGACAATCGAGTTATTTCTCATCGGTGACGACGTCGGGAATCGATTGCTTTCGTTGATCTTTATGTTTTTTTCTTCTTATTTTTCTCCCTCTTCTTCTTCTTCTTCTTGTTCCTTTTTATTCTCGAGATCGCCTTAGGGATCGTGGGATCGACCGAAAATTACCGAGAGCTCGCATAAATCAGACGTGTGGGAATGATTTATTCAATGACCCGACACGACATCGACCCATTCTTCCCTAGACTTGTCGTCGTCTCGAAAAAAAACGACTTCTCGTATTTAATTTCTTCGATATAACATTTACCTCGCGTTTCCTGCATTCGCAATTACTTTTAATCTTAATTTACCGCGTTTGTAGATTTCAAGGGAAAAAAGAAATCTTTCCAAATGTCAAATTGCGTGTATAGATATTTCCTGCGCTTTTCATTCTTGAATTTTTTTGCGAACGAAACACTCGAGAGTTTGAAACTTGAAACTTTCAAACTTTCTATCCAAAAAAAGTATCCGGCGCCTGAGATCTCGAGTAAATTTTTTTGTCGAGGATTTAATTTCTTCGATAAAACATTCATTTTTTGCATTTACAATTATTTTGTAGCGTTTCTCTTAGATTTATAGATTCGAAGTAAAAATAATTCTTTCCAAATGTCAAACTGTGAACACGCGCTTACACTCTTTTTCGAATTTTTGTCAAAAACGAACAGAGAAACTCGAAAGTAAGATTTCGAGTCATTTTTTTTTGTCGAGGATTTAATTTCTTCGATGAAACATTCATTTCGCATTTTTTGCATTTACAATTATTTTTTAGCGCTTCTCTTAGATTTATAGATCCGAAGTAAAAATAATATTCCAAAATGCCAAACTGTGAACACGCACTTGCACTCTTTTTTCGAATTTTCATCAAAAACGAACAGAGAAACTTGAAAGTAAGATTTCGAGTGAATTTTTTTGTCGAGGATTTGATTTCTTCGATAAAACATTCATTTTTTGCATTTACAATTATTTTGTAGCGTTTCTCTTCGATTTATAGATTCGAAGTAAAAATAATTTTTTCAAAATGCCAAACTGTGAGCACACACTTGCACTCTTTTTTCGAATTTTCGTCAAAAACGAACAGAGAAACTCGAAAGTAAGATTTCGAGTGAATTTTTTTGTCGAGGATTTAATTTCTTCGATGAAACATTCATTTCGCATTTTTTGCATTTACGATTATTTTTTAGCGTTACTCTCAGATTTATAGATTCGAAGTAAAAATAATTTTTTCAAAATGCCAAACTGCGAACACACACTTGCACTCTTTTTCGAATTTTCGTCAAAAACGAACAGAGAAACTCGAAAGTAAGATTTCGAGTGATATTTTTTATCGAGGATTTAATTTCTTCGATAAAACATTCATTTCGCATTTTTTGCATTTACAATTATTTTTTAGCGTTTCTCTTAGATTTATAGATCCGAAGTAAAAACAATTTTTTCAAAATGCCAAACTGCGAACACACACTTGCACTCTTTTTTCGAATTTTCGTCAAAAACGAACAGAGAAACTCGAAAGTTTGTTTGAAACTCGAAACTTCCAAGCTTGTTCTCAAAAAAGATTCCACGCCTGAAATTTCGAGTAAATATTTTTTCGAGCGTACATTCGAGGATTCCCAGGCTAGAAAAATTGGAGGTACCGATATTTCTGCACCGAAGAGAATAATGGTCGAACGGCCAGAGCTACCAAAAGTACCTGGCGTTCCATTGTCATCGGAGAGAAATGAAATGACCGGTGCATCCCTCGCGCCCTCTCTCTCCCTCTCCCTCTCGCTCTCTTTCCTTCTCGCTCTAATCCCTGTTTGCAGTTACAAATTACGGCGAGTGAAAGAGAAAGGTCTATGAGCGCAAACAGGGATTTCTATGCCGCGGGAGCGAGACGGAGCGAGAGTTGTTAAATTGTTAAACGTAGGAGGTCTCTTCGAGCTCGCGGACTTCGAATGGAACGGCTATTATTTACACTGAAGTTTCATTCTTCTACGTTCTATTTTTTTCCGTATTAAAAAAAATCGTTAAAAACTTGAAAAAATAGTATTTCGAATTAAATCTTGAGGACTTGATATATTTTTTTTAATATTAAAGATTCTTTTTCTCAATTACGACGACGTTCCTTGACAGCGATCAATTATCAAGTTCGTCCTGTAAATCGTGGAAGTCTTTAAAGTCGATTTTAACGATCCACTCTTCCGAGATGAATATCGTAATATTAATTAACGTATAAATGCGAAGAGTACACTTTGAGTACTCCGAACTCGTGAATATGTAGTTCAAGTAGTATCTGCGATGCGCTTCTCGCTTCTATCTTTCCGTGTTAACTAATTTGTAATCAATTTCGTTCAAGTATTATCGTCGTTTCAGCGTTACCGTTATTATTTATGGGCTAATTAAGGAGATACTATCAACGCGTGCATTCAGAACGTAATATATCTCTTCCGAAGACGGGATTATATTAAATATTGTACACGAAAAAAAAACGTCTGACCTCTCGGTTTGTGTCTTCTAAGCTGGACATAAAAGTCACTAATCTTCGAGCGTTGAAGTTTCGTAAATCTTGCATGTTAATACTCGTGCGAAAATATTTATTTCGATAGAATTGTTTGCTTTATAAATTTTAGTTGGAATAATATAAAATATGCTGATTTGTTCAAAATTTATAATAATAAATTAAATAACACTGTTCATTATTCAAGTGCACTCTATATGAATTAATTGGTATTTACTGAGAAAAGTTTATGTTGCAAACCAAGTACATTTGAATGTATATTAAAGTGAGTAAAAATTTTTATTCAGAGAGTACATTTAACTTTAGAAGGTCATGCAGGGGCCTCGCAAACTCCAAGACTTTGCATCAATCGTATTTGGTGAATTCTTCAATTTCGACATTTATTATTTTTTTTTTTAAATTGTATGGAAAACACTCGAGAAGTTATATCTATCTATTTTTCACGAATTATTAGTTTGGATATGAACAATTTTTATGCCCTCTCACAAAAATTGACAAAATGCCAATCACGTGAAAACGACATGGGGTCTGGAGGGTCCCAGTGTGACTTTCTAGCGTTAATTTCATGAACATCTTTACGAATCGTTTTTAATCAAAGTATGTGGAATTTGAGGAATCAATATCAGCAAATTACGAATTTTGTACACTTTCAGAAAGTTTGTCTGGAATATTTCGTGCAGACTGGTCCAGTTTTTTTTAAATAAAACCTTCAATGGTCCATTGAAAATGATGACAGAGCGTGTGACATTTTCAATGACTGCGTAATGCATGCGCAAATCGAAAGATCATTCATGGTATATATATTCGAAATTTGGAACGATGAAGCTCTTTTAGAATTGTACAAGAAAATTAATGATATTCTAACCACGTGTGAACATTTCCCTGCAATTCTCTTATAGAATATTCTAAACGAAACTACACCACACGCTCCTTGAAGTATTTACGTACACGAGTGCGAAAGAGATGCAAAACGGATTTCACGTTTTTCTCCGAGATGCTGAATATTTTACGAACAAAAGAGTTACACTATACTGTTAAAAGGAGAGTTAAAAAATTCTATTTTCCAAAAGAAAAATCGAGTTCTTTACCAATCCATTAATAACCCAAAATAAGAAATATCGAAATCAACCGAAAAAATCACAAACTACAAAAATAAACTAAAAAGAGATCTCAATGAATTTCTACTTGATCCTTCGAGCGAGAGACCCGAGATATTTTGTTTTCGGCGATACGGTATCAATATTATCGACAGCGAGAAGGTCGACAAGAACGATAATCGGGGGTTGAAAATGCTAAAGAGCGATTTTGTTTGGCAGCCCGAACGGGAGGCCGCTAGTTTACAGCAAGCCGCCTTTGCCGCCGAGTCACAGCCAGACGGGGGTCGCTGGTGCGCGGATCCTCGGCGCGGGGACGAGTCCAACGGGGCGATGTGGGAGTCACGCGGGGGTTGTTGTCGGGAGCGGGACGCGCCGGCGCGCGGCGACTGATCTGGGCAGCCCGGCAGCGATCGAGATGGCGAAGGCCCGTGCGATGCAGGCGGCCGCCCAGGAGCCGCGTCCGGTAGGCCTCCTCGAGACCGACCTCGACGCCGCCGAGCCGGCGACGCGTCACCTGGGTATCGCGAACGGGGCGTCGTCCGCACCCGCCGAAAATCAACCAGGAAAGAAAACCAGGAGCCTCCTCAATCTGAATCACACCAACGGCCGCCAGGGTCGCGAAGTCAACAACGAGAACGAGCTACGGGTCCCGCACTCCCCTGGATCCGGCAGTAGAAACAATTCCGAACACCAGGATCACAACGGAGTTGGAAATCAGAGGCCACACAAATCCATGGAGTTCCTCCTCGATAAGGAGAATCTTCACTTCGTAAAGGTCAGTCGAAATCATCTATTTTCATTTTACTCGTTCATTATCCTTTTATCAAGAGTTTTATCATTTTTCACTATAGTCATACGATCAAATTCGAATCATTGAAGATAAATTGAAGTCATACTTCTGATTTCTTCATTTTTAATCTTTCAATCATATCTCGCGATCATTTTCGAATGCTCAAAGCCTTTTTAATTTCATTTCCGTCCGTGTGATGCGAAAGTGTTCCAAGTGATGATGAACTATTAAAAATACCGCTGAATCTATATTCAGAATGAAATGAATCAAAATTTGACACATGACGAAAAATCAGATGACATTTGAGATGAAATATGATCGGAATTTTGAAATAATGGATTTTGTACGGCGCAAAAAGTGTACGAACTATGATGGTAATTGCATCGAGCTCCACCCTCGATAAAAGAGAGCACAAGTGACAAAAGTGTCATCAGATGAGACTGAAAATCGATTAAAGGGATAAGTTGAATTTCTTACATCGTGGACCCTGAGGTGTCATGGTGGTTCCACCACGCAGTGCCCATTCCTCTTCCCTCTTTTCCTCCCTTTCGAGTTCAAGGTGAAGGTGGAGTTCTGTCTCGAAAAGCTGCCGGAGCTTCCGTAATGAAGAGAATTTTCCTCGGAAAGAATTCGTCTGAATTCGTTTGTGGTTAATCGATATCGGAACTGTGAAAAATAATTTAGCACCTTGTTCGAAATTCCATTCATTCTTAACGATCTCCTCGAAGATAAAATGCAATGCGGAAAAATGAACAAACTAAAATTTATCTCGAATAAATTAATTCGTGATAAAGCGTGAAGTAAAAATTACAAAATGATGATAAAAAATTTAAACAGAGCGAAGGTAAATGTCAGAATAACAGAAGAGAGAAGATAAAACGAAGCCGAAATAAAAACAGTATGATCAAAGAAGAAAAATTTCGAGTCAGCGACAGTGTGACGAGACGGAATTGATCCACTGAGGTCGTCCGAGTTTCCGCACCGATAAGTAGAGCAAACAAGATTCCCATGGAGAAAAAAAAGGGAGCTCGGGACGGGATGGAAATTAGAGTGTAAGCAAAGAAACGCTTAGGCGAGGGAGGAAAAGACAATTGGATTATACGGGGTGGTCGGATCGAAAAACGCGTGACTCTCGGACTGATGCATGGGTGTCGTCGACAGGTCAAAATGAACAGAAACCTTCCGGTATTCCACACTCATTTTCTTCTTTACTTTCTTGACAGCGTTCCAGAAAAAATAAGAGTTGAGGAGATATGAATGACCTCTACTCAAAAGAATATAACTCGGAAAATCAAATATTAATATACTTTTTTTATATTTATTTCGAGGATAGAAAACTCAGTTTTTTGCATTTATTTTCAAAATAAAAAATAAATAATTATTGATTTTTATTTAAGGGGTTACATCTAGTCATCGGCCGAAAAAAAGCATGTTTTTTTGAAATTTTTTTGGGAAACTGATTGCAGTTTTCGAACTGTTTCTTTTTCCATAGTAAAGGGTATATTGTTTACTATGTTTCATAATTTTTCTAGTGTAAAAGA
>JAPYYX010001038.1:0-32435 GCA_030522605.1 Cremastinae sp. B BG-2022a | reverse complement strand
ATTATTCTCCTGATAACTTTTTGACTGTAATTCTCGGTGGAATATTTTGAAGTGTAGTAACAATTATTTTTCCTGTGATCCAAAACAGAAAAAAGTAACATTTTCAAAAATTTTTTACGTGGACTCTCATTTGACTAGAGAATACTTGATCAACCACCTTAATAATCGAGAATACAATTCTATATTTTGAATATCAACGTATAAACGTTAATAAATTCATAAAAAAAATAGCAAAAATTGTCAATTTTTTGCATTTTTGTGTACAAAAAAATATTTTCGAAAATAAAACAAAATTTTTTAAGAACGTTGATAAAAAATAATTAAAATTTCAAATTTCTCTTGTTTCTGAAAAAATGTAGACTCGATAATCGAGACTCGAAATTCTATTTTGGGTATCGTTAGTTTTTCGGTTTTAATGGCAAGTGTTGCATAAAATGAAATAAGCTCGCATATGAAAGGGAAAAATCTCGGTGTCAAGGCGTCATAAGGGAAAAACGAGGACAAATGCATATGTATTATTTATATGGGGTTGCATGGTGTTTGAGAGTCTTTTTTGAGGGTGCATCAGGATGATCCAATAAAAATCATTGGATGCTAATGTAATTATCGCTCGCGTAAATCCCTGTGGGCTGAGGATCGAGGGTTTAAGTGTAGCCAGAGAGAGAGAAAGAGAAATGGTCGAGGGGAAAAGGAAACGATCAGGGGTTGAAGAACCTAATCGAGGCTTCAGGAACGTCCTTTTCACTTTTTCATTTACCAAACTGAGCGAGAGAAAAAGTATCCGGAGAAATATTGAAAAGAGTAATTATAAGGCATTTGTCAAATTGGTTAAAAATAAATTGATCAACAAAATATAATTATTAATTATAAAATAAAATAAGTTATCAACAATAAGAGCAAAAAATTAATAGTAAGTTTTAAAAAGTGGATTTTTTTTAACAATAAATGTTTTGTATGCATAATTATCGTTCTCCTTATCTGTTGAAAATTTTTTATCTAGTATGATATTAAAATCTATGAAAGTATGAAATATGAAAGAAATGAAATCTAAAAGCACGCGCTGTTGCTAGTGACAATAAAATAATAAAAGTAGAAAAAAATGTGTTGATTCTGACGCAAGACTCCCCATTTGTCACTTATTCCTTTCATTGACGAAGGACTGGGCTACCCCTGTATTATACATATGTATACACACAGGTCCCCGAAAATGCCTCATTGCACTCGACGCGAGCTTAAAAGCGAGCCAACGCGCTCTGTTTGTACACATGGCTCGCCAAATTGGCTCCGATCCAATCCGGCGATCGAATTCTCCCATTCGAGCTCCATAACTGCCCCCTTCATTTTCGCCAATTATACGAGACCCTTATTTCGAACTTTTTTCTCCTAAGACTGATACAATTTTCATACTTTGTTTGACGACCAAAAATGAATTGATGGGTGAATTATTTTTTTGGAATATAGAAATTATGATTTTTGACGTTTATGAAAAATTATTTTTTGAAAAAGTATTTATTGGAAAAATTTGTTTCTGGATTACACCATTTTTATTTACTTTTTTTTGTTGCGTTGTTCGTATCAAAAAAAAAAAAATTTTATTGAAAATTTTTTTTAAATATAAAAATTGTTTTTTTTGTCATTTTAAAATAGAACACGTCTCTCAAAAAATTAACTAATATTTGAGAAATGTCTTTTGAATTAAAAATTTTTATATCTTTGAATACCTGTAAAAAGAGGAAGAAATTGGTTTTCACTTTCTTCAGTACAAAAAAAGCAACAGACGTAAAAATTATTGTAATTTGTTGTATTTGTTCAAAAATCCTTTAAAAAATTGTTTACATGAAAAGTGTGTTTCCTAAGAACAATACATTATTCTTTATTGGTTTTCATTAACTTCAGTAGGTACCAAAAAACAATACGAGGAAAATTAAAAAAGTAAAAATTATTAGTTTCCACATTTATAAAAAAACGCGTTCTACATAATTTTTTTAAAAACGTTTGCTTAAAAAAATATTTTTATTCCAGGTTGTGCGGCCCAGCACGCTCTTTTAGGAAAAACGAGACGACCGAGGACCGCGTTCACCTCGCAACAATTATTGGAATTGGAAAAACAGTTCCGACAGAATAAATACTTAAGTCGACCGAAAAGATTCGAGGTCGCGACTTCCCTAATGCTCACCGAAACCCAGGTAATTGCTTGTTACAACTTTTCTTTCTCCTTCATATAAACTAACAAGAAATCGTTTCAAACTTTTAATTTTTTAATGTCCTTCATTATAGGTATAATTTTTTTTCTTTTTAATTTCATCGACTATTCTTTCGTTCCTATATGTATGTAAGTAACAAGAAGTTATTGGCGTTTTGCTCGAACAACTTAAACATAACTCTCCGAGAGCTTAGCGAGTCCTTCCTGACGAATCGCTCGGCATAAACGAGCACCAAAAAGTCTGAATTATCGCCACTCTTCATTTCCTCTCATTCCTTTCGATTAAAGGGAATCTTCAGCTACTTTTAAAACTTTTCAACTTATATATTATCATGAATTTAAATTAAAATCTCTTTTTCGTTTTTTTAAACTAAAATTTACACCGGTTTTATATTTTTCGATATTTTTTATGAAAATTCTTTCGAGTACACTGAAGTATATTTCTAATAACTATTCCATTTTATTTACCTTATATCCCTTTTTCAACACACCATTTCTTCAATCTAAAAAAAATTTCAAAACGCCCCTCAGAAAACCCAAAGTCACGCTCGAGCCAAAAATCTCCATTCCAAAATCAAAAAAAAACCATTCATTTCCAAGATCCCTCACAAATCATAATAACCATAAAAAACACTAAAAAAAAAATTCAGCAACAATTTTAAACACCATAAAAATGAATATCATCCCCCAATTTTTTCATCCCCGATTTTCCTCTCTACGTTCTCGTAAAATTTGTATTCACGAGTGCGAGGTTTGCTCTTGTTCTCCGTGGGAGGAAGAGAGTGTGCGAGAGAGAAACGAAGAACGAAAAAAAAAGCTTTTGGGAGAGTTAACGGGGCGTAATGGCGGCGAGGGGGCGACGGTGCGAGGGGGGATGAGGGCAAGAGGGAATAAGGGAGGGAGAAGAGGCGAGGTGAGATGAATTATGGCTTGGAATGGGAATACACATTCTATATATTCATATTTATATATATATGTATACATACGTTCATATATATATACATGAGTACATACGTGAAATCGTATATACAAGTATATGGAAAAGTCTTTGTGGGAAAAGGTGAACGAGCGAGAGGAAGAGAAAAGGGGATGGAGAAAATGGAAAGAGAAAATGGAGGGCATTTTCCTGGGCGTCGTCGTCGTCTACTGTGATAGAGGAACGGATTGTATGACTAATGTACATAGGGAGTAGAAACGTAACGTCGGCGTTATTTCCCCCGTATATGATATGTTGTCCGACAGATTTACATTCGGCGCGTGAAAAAGTGCTGGAGCGCCAGGAAATCGAGTCTCTTTGCTCTCTTTCTTCGTCCTGCTTGTTTTTTTTTTGTCTTTTCTTTTTTGTTCTTGGAGGTTCGATGAAAATCGATATTACAGGATTCAGATTCGAGAATTTATGAATTGATAAATTAATGGATAACTGAATTAATAAATTCGTGACTAAAGTGACATCGGAAATCGTTTTCCAAATCGATGTACAACGTAACTTTTTTTTGAAATTGAATTTCAAGTGGATTAAAATTCTAAAATTTTTCATGAGAATCTGTGTTACTAAAGTGACTGAGATTTTAAGATTTGGTAGATTGTAATAGAAAATAATTAGTGACTATAAAAATTCGGTGAGTTAATTTTATAAATAAATTTTAAACATAACAAGATTTCGTAGGATCAAAGTAAAAAGTCTAATTGTAAGCTAAAAATGTACTTGTTGAAAAATCCAGTTTAGAGAGTAATTAAACAACTTTTGATAGTTTAGTGCGATGAAAATCAATATTAAAAAATCTCGACTTAAGAATTCGAGAAATGATAAATAAATAATAAAATAGATTATGGAAATGCCATCTGGGGCTCGTTTCTCAAATTTTTGACGTTAACGATTGCTTTTTAAATTTGAATCCCAAAAGTGAAAGTTAATGAATAAAAAAGACATTTAAAAAATGTAATTCGTTCCTCATACATATTTTAAAATTAAATACCAAAAGTGAAAGCTTAAACTCGAGCTAAAAAATTTAACTGTTAAAAAATTAAATTAAATTAATGAACAAAACATTAAGTTTAGCGAGCGGTTAAAAAACAGTTTGCGAATATTTGCTTTCAGGTGAAAATTTGGTTTCAAAATCGTCGGATGAAGTGGAAAAGGAGCAAAAAGGCTCAGCAGGAAGCGCGAAGCTCGACGAAGAGCGAGGAAAGTCCAGGAATTTCCGGAAATCGAAGAAGCTCCGAACAAGACCCAAGCCTGATAGAGAGCGAGCCAAGAGCTGACGAGTCGAGGGAAAATTCACAAATCGACAACAACAACTCAAGAGAAATTCCGGAACCGCTCTATCGTCCCTACGTTGTCTAAATTCACCAAATGTTCATTTTTCCTCCCTTTTTCCTCATTTTCACACGTTTTTTATCATCGATATGTAAATAAATGAAAAAAAAGACCTTCAGAGGAAACAAAAGGCCGATAAGCGAAGATTAGAATAAATATCTGGCTGTAAAGAATTTTAATAGCAACAAATAATTGTTTCAAAATCATTTGAAAACATTTTGAAAGCAAAGATATTGACTGATAATATAATTTTAATAAAATCGTGACAACAAAAATGGCCACAAAGAAATTTTTTAAATTGAATGCTAACTTCGACTGAATTTATTTTCATTTTTTTAATCGAAATATAAAAATGGCCAGAAAAATCTGAAAAAGAAATTCCTTCCACTTGTAAATAGAATTTTAGATTCATCGAATTCCTCTTCCTAATTTAGCGTTTTAACGATTAATTACGAAGCTTAGAGATTAATGGATAAGAGAAAGAAAAAAAAGGAAAAAAACGATGTGTATTGCAACAAGTTCCTATATAATAAAATATTTAATGAAAAAAATACAGAGTAAAATTTAAATAATTTCAAGGTGTTTCAACTTTCATTATTTTAATTTTAGTGTTGTTTAAAAAATAAGTTGATTCATCGAAATGTAAATCTATAAGGATATAAGTTGAAGTAGTAAATGTTTATTTTCGAATTTTGAGATTTTAGATTCATGATGGTTTTTGCAAAATGTCTCGAAAGTGGAATAATATTGAAAATTTGCAGAGATGGATCGGGCTTTCTCGTCACGTATCGATTTCCGGTGATCCGGAAGAGCAATTCCGCCAGGGAATATCGATGGGACGGAGACCGAAGCGAGCTCACGTTTCGCGGTGGATTGCCAATCGGTATTTATGACATGCTAATTCGCAGTTAGAGATTCCGTCGGGTGACGAATCGAAACGTCGTCATGGGGATGGATCCAAATCCTCTTTTCCGAAATGTTCCAATAATTAAATACCAAAAAACATCTATTTCAAACCTTTATAATTCAATTCCAAGTTTATCAAAAAAAATGCTATTACAGGCTTGATTAAAATCTTATGAAATTCAATTCGAAGTATCAGCAAAACGATAGAAGACAGAAAATTTCAATTCCAAACCGTATAAGGCAAGTCAAAATCCAATGACAAATTCAAAGACCCTCATATTCTATTTTAAGTAGATATAAAAAAATAACTTACAAAAAATCCAAATTCCAAATTTCAATTAAGCAGATCCAAATCTAAGAACAATAAAAATCGCAATTCCAAACTTTAAGAACGTACCTCAAAAGCTTGACAACAAAATGCAGCAACAACAATTTTAGAACAACAATATCTAAAACCAACATAAAATTCCAATCCCGAATCTCAATAATGCCACCTCAAATTCAACAACAACAATGCACAAAAACCAATTACATGGTTCTTATGAATTTAAATTGCCAGCATTAATAAATCATTGCACTTCTAAACTTTGATAATGAAAATCATAACCTAGCCACAAAAATGCAATAACAAAAAATCCAATGAGCATTGTTAAATTCAATTCCAAACATCGACAAAACAATGATATTTCAAAACCATCCATTCCAAAGACAATAAGGCAATTCCAAATCTAACGATGATAAAATGACAAGTACAAGGTTCATAAATTTTGTCAAATTCAATTCCTAGTATCAGCAAGTGATGAAAAAGGATTGGAATCTAAAACTTCAAAGGAATACGTCCAAAATTCAATTCCTAGCATCAACAAACGATGTACTTTCTAAAATCCGAGTTTGAAACATAAATAAGGCAATTCCAAACTTCAAGATAACAAAAATACAGTTACAGAATTCATCAGTATTGTCCAATTCATTTCCCGGCATCCGCAAGTAATGAAACACAAAAAGTTGAAATCTAAATCTTGACGAGACAATTCCAAACCCTCAATTCAATTCCCATCACTACCAAAAAAACTGATATTCTAAATCTCAATAAACCAACTTCAAATCCAAAGAGGAAAACAAATATACAGTAGCAAATGTAATAAATTTTGACAACTCAATTTCCAGGATTATCAAAAAAGAAGTTCTGAAACTATCAATTCCATACTTCACTAAAGCAATTTTAAACCTATTAATAATAAAATCCGTTACAAAAGCTGTTACATATAGTCATTTCTCATTCTGACCATCAGCAAATAATGAAATGCAACAAATTGTAATATAAAATGCAATTCCAAGCACAAACTTGAATCCTGAGTATTAGCAAAAAAATTACAATTTCTAATGTCAACGATGCAACTCCAAGTCCAAGAAGCGCAGCAAAAATGCTATAACGAGATAGATGAATTTTGAAAAACTTTAGTTCCCAGCATCAGCGAAAAAGAATCGAATTCGAAAAAATTGCAATTCCGAACAGAAAAGAGGTAAAAGAGTGAAAGAGATGGAAAGAGGTTTTAGATTCCGGTACTTGGGTCCGGGCATCCCTGAATCCTGATTCCCTCGGTAAACAAGTGCTCGGGTGATTCACTGCTTGTTCACTCGCTATCGGGCGTCGTTTGTTTCTAGACGCCCGACGCCATTGCTCTCTTACTCCCTTATATATCCATCCCCCTGCACCGACCCTTCTCCTTCCCACCATCCCTCTTTCCCTCCCTCGACTCAATTCTGCCTCGTTTTCCGGTCTAATGGTCATTTTCCTGCCCTGATGCCAGTCAGTTCTGATCCTGCTTCTCTCTGAATACTATTATTATTACTATTGTTATCATTATTATTATCACTATCATCATCATATTTTTCCCAAAATCAGTAAAATTAATAAAAATTTAGTATCAACTCGCATATACATGATATCAAAAATTGCGATATGCGTATATATTAAATGGGAGAGATAGGAAAATGAAAAGAGACGAAATATTTTGATCCATTCTGGACAGAGATGGAGATAGAGGAACAGAGAGGGGAAAGCACGGAATGGCTAAATGTAATTCGGTTAAAAGGGTTTTAGCAATACAATGCATATAAACATGAGTCTTGGCTATATCCTCGTGGTTTGCTGCTCAATCTCTCTTTCTCTTTCTCTGCTCCGCTACTACCTCGACGACTACACATACATCGCCATCCTTGTCCCTTTCTTCTTCCCGATTTCTACTCTCACCAACGCGAAGTTAACTTTAACCTTTTTTCTTTCTTTTTCTATTTTCCTCCGTCTCGATCTCTCTCTATCGCTCTCTTTCCACCGCGTAAACAGACGCAATTCCACAAGGCACCATTCGAGGCACCGAGAAAAATTATTTCCACCCCCATCACGCCACTTTACTACTCAAATCGGCCAGCCATTTTTACTGCCACGAAGACATCCAACGTTCTTGAGATTACGGCGTGTTCTTTTCTTCTTCACATCATTCGTCCTCGTTCATGTATTGAATCAAATGTTTTCTTAATGCTTCTTAGATATTTAGATTTAAGGATGTTTTAAATTAATTTATTAACTCACATCATAAATTGGACTAACCATTCTTCCGGTATAAGAGGATAGATCATCATTTTTTAAAAATATTGTAAGAGGCTGAGGCAAAAGGATGGCTGTCAGGTCGAATTTTTCATGAGAATTTATTTATTGATTAGTAAATAAATAAGTACACATGGGGCCTCTCGCGAGAAGATTTAATCTTTGCCAAATTTTTTATTAATCAATAAATAAATTCTCATGAAAAATTGGGCCAGATATCCATTCTACTGATCGAATGGAATATATACCATATTTTTTTAAAGTTTAATTATTCGATGTTGAGAGAAATCTGTGATTTACGAAATTTGCTAAATTTATTCTTGTGATTGTTACTTTGAGCAATCATCAAAAAAGCTCTGATGAAAGCTTTCGCTTTGAAGATGCAGTTTGGAACGATTGCAAATATAAAAAGATAATTTTTTTTCTAAATTTTTATCTTCTTATCTATTGAGTGATTAAACGAAATGAAAATACGTTTTTAGGTACACACAGCTATACACGTCATGTATAAAAAGTAATTTCGTTGTTATTTAATCACTCAAGAACGAAACGAAGAAAAATTTTGAATAATTAGTCTTAAATTATCTGACATCTAAAATGAGAACACTATCTCCAAATGTCTTCAAAGTCCCCTCATTTTTACAATTCCTTATATGGATCGCATACATTTGTCGAACGTCAGAAGCTTAAAAACCCAAAGAAACAACAAAAACCCCAAAATCATCAAAACCTCTAAAAATGTTGGTTCATTTCGAATTCCTTAATCTCGAGATAGAAAAAAAAGTAGCGAGAAGAAAACCTCTTTACGAGACTCTTTATCTCACTTCCCGCCTCGCCGGAAGTCACGATCCCCGTGGTAGCGAGTAGGAGGGATTTTAAGCTGGAAAAAGCTCCATTATGGTGATTGGTCGAGCGGAGGCGTGTGTATTAGCGGGTAGGTCGGATCGTTACGAGATTCTGGGAAGGGTGGAAAGGGGATACGTCGAGAGAAAGAGCAATATAGAGGGAGAAAAAGAGAGAGAAATATATACATATATATTCATTTATATACAGATATAGCTTTCCTTATTTCTCTCAGTGTACATTGGCAAAAGCGACGTATACATACGAGGATGTATATACATGTGTGTGTATATAGAAATGTATATATGTAACGATTCAGGAAGCGGCTAAGACGAGCTAGCTTTGGGCGACCTTTCCTCCGGGGTGGGAGTAACGTGGCGCGGACGAGACGCTCGTCCGAGCGTCGCGACGCCCTCTGACTTCCTCCCCTCCGTCCTCCTTCGTCCTCCTCGAAGCCCCAGCCGCACTATCGCGCTTTAACCTCTCCCATCGCCATTTCGCCCCTTTTCGGAGCAGTCTGAGAAGATTTCACGGCGCTTCCTGGCGGATCATCCGTCGCCGGGGTGGGGGTTTTCAGTTGATTGTCGCAGATCTTATTATCCCCACCGATTCGTACCCAAACCCGAAAGCCCCCTACCCCGGGCGACGCTGCGTCCACGGGCGTCTTGCCGGAGCCTCGGGGCTAAACTTGTTAGCGCTAATGACGGTGCGCCCCCCGTTCCACCCCCTTATCACTCCTCTCGCCCTTATAGAATACGTCTCTGGGTTAGAGCTCAGGATCTCTCTCTCTCTCTGTTTTCAAGATCGGGTGAAAACGAGGAGTCAAATAAAGTGGTGAAAATTTTGTCGGATAATGAGATGTGCCGATCACTCGAGCTTTTTTGCGGGTAAAGGATTTTTTCATTAAAACGGTATCGATTTTTGGTAGCATCTGAACAATTACATCACTTTTTGTATGGCATCGCCAAAGCGTATATCTACTGGTAATATTGCATTATGTGTACATGAACGTACGCGTAAGTTACTTAACTAATCTTATTTCGGATAGGAATGGCGGCCCTGATCAGGTCCTGAAAAGGAATACATTGTATTCCATGTATTTCATGAATTCCTTTGGCTCCTGATTAGGTCCCCATCACGCCCTGATCAAGTGTAATGTTATAAACTGACTACCAATGGAGAAAATTTAATAAATTGAAACCTTTTGAGACTATTGTCTAAAAGATTATTTCAGGTTTACCTGATCATATCCTTACATCAACTCAGGATTACCTTGGGAACATTTGCTATTTTGATGTTGCTGTTACTATAAGCTTGATTAGTGTTCAGTATAGGATATTGGTATATATGGTACACCTAATTTTCCATAAATTGCTGAACGGGTCCTAATCCATTCCTCATCAAATCCTAACCAGATGTCTGTTCAAGTAACGTTTAACCTGACTACCAATCGAAAAATATCAAGAATTCAAATTTAACCTTTGTAACCTTTCAAATTTAACCTTTGAGGCTGTTGTCTAAAACAGTACGTCAGGTGAACCTGGATCAGGTCCTTACATCAATTCAGGATTCCCTCATGAACATTTGCCATCAGGATGTTGCTGCTACTCAAACCTTATACGTTTTGGTCATGGGATATTCGTATGTGGTATATATCTTATTTTCCATAAAGTCCTGATCGGGTTCTGATCCATACTTCATCCGAATCTGATCAATTACCGTTGCCTATTAATTGAAAAAATGTTTAGATTTCAAATTTTAACCAATTTTCTATAAACTTTTTGAAGCTATTAGCTAAAAGGTATAACTTCAGGTGGACCTGATCATGACCTTGCATCAATCCACTATCACCTTTTATGAACACCTCCAATCGGGATGTTGCGGTTTCGATGAACTTATGTTTCATGTTCAGTGAATTATTTGTACAAATTTCAGATAAGCAACTGTGAAAAAATAGCGAAATAAAAATACTTACATAAGTAGTTTTCATATACTTTTGGGATTAATTCATCGATTTGAAAAATAATTCTCCGAAAAGAATTTCATTGTCCTGATTTTCGTTGTACGAGAGCAAACTATCGAATCTTCTGATGGCGTAAAGGGGATGATAACGCTCGGGAATTGAGGGTGGAAGGAGAGAAGCTAACCGCATCGTAATCAACGTAAAATGGCGTCGAGCGAAACTGCCTTGGAGAAAACTCGAATTTCGGCGAAGCTAGCGCTATAGTAGGAGGCTACACAATTCAACTGGCGTGGGGTTCGTGGAAGGGGAAAATAACGAGATCATCTGAGATCTTTGAACGGAGACTGCGCGTTTCTGGGTGTCGTCAATTACGCGCGCGGAGGAGAAAAAAATAAGAGAAAAAACAAAACGAACTTTTGTTGTCTCGATTCGTGATCAGACTTCCACTTGATGTTTTTCGATCTTTTTCTTTCTCTCTTTACCTCTCCATCTTTTTATTTTGCTTTTTCATTCTCATTTGCTTCCAATTTTTTGTTTTTGATGTTAAACACAATGCATATATATAATTACATATTTTTGATAAATTGATTTTATTGTCCATTTTTTAAAACATTTCTCTGTCCACAGCTTTTACGATCATCTAATCTTCTATTCTTTCTTTGTCATCTATTCTTTCTTTGCGATTAAGAAACTCGAGTTACAAAGCAGCTTTAATTTCTCCTTAGTCTTTCAAACTGTCATGTGGGAATATTAAAATAGTTTATAACAAAAAATTTTCTCGCCTCATGTTCTCATTCTTTGAAATATTTGAGAAAAACTAAAAATTATTTTTGAAATTTTTCACCAACATTTTAGAAGATATGGCCGTGTAATCCTCATAGACGAAATTGGTGCTATATAGCGTGACTGAACCTAAAAACATTTTTAATATTAAAATTCTCCTTACACCTATATTATCAATTTCATTTAATATTTACTATTTGTGCGACTCAATTTATTTAAATGTCATTCATGTTTGTTCTATGATTCCCAAGCTGAAATTCGGAAATAGGGAAAGATTCAGTTTTCCCCTAATCACCCATGTCATGAGTTGAGAAGATAAAAATCGAAATTATTTAGTTTAAAAAATAAATAATTAGATTCGAAAGGTATCTCCATCTTCGAAAAACAATTCTTTAACCCTTCACATATTCTGACATTTATGGCAACAAATTTGAAAGTGACAGTTTTAACCTACAAATATGCATTGACAATATTACCATCAGCCAATAATGTAGAAATCTGCATTATCGGGCAAGTTAATTCGGGATTTTGATCTTCGGGAAAATGGTCTTGGACGGTCAAAATCCCGAAGACCAAAATCCCGAATATGTCAAAAATGACCTCGTTTCTCTCTTTTCTGCAGTTGATAACGATGGAATCTTTCTTATCGATCGTGCTTTTCTTAAATGAACCAGATGGCGTGACATATATTTTCGAGGAGGCTCTCGAAATTTCACGTACCAAAACATACACACAGGCAAGAACGAGTCAAGATCATGGCAACGCCAAGCGCATTTCGTTCATAGAGTTCTCCTCGAGTTTCGAAAGAATATTTTCCCATAACAATACAACTATCATATCGTAACACAAAATCTTGAATCGTCGACGACGATGTCGGAGCCAGTGAGAAGTTGAAACTTTTCTTTTCATTTTTCTTGTCCTCAAACGGAAAAAGGGAAAAACATGAAAGTTATCGAAGGTAAAGTCGTCGTTCTGGGATCCCAAGGTAAAGTCTTTGTCATTTTGCACTTGCTATTTCTTTTATTCGCATTTGCGACAATTTTTCAATGTTCTCATAAAATAGAATATATTATTAATTAAAATTCTCGCAAACTGTCGTACGTATTTACGTATATAACAAATAATTTATTGTTTATTTTAGGTTAACTTTTTATATTTTTATTGTATTATATTTTTTTAGTGTATTTTTATATTTTTAGTTTTTTTTTGTTAGAAGACTTTTTTTCAATTATCGAAAACACGTGCGACAATTTAATAGTAAGTCGATTAACAAGTCGGATAATCCAGGCAAGAATTATTTTCGGATCGAGAAATTAATCTCAAAGGAAATTACACAATAGACAAATATAAATAAATGAAAATAAAATAAATATTTTAAACATGAGGTAAAAGTTATTTTTACTGCCTACGAGTGAAAAATATAATTATTGGAATATTTGCGCGATTGTCGCGCGTTTCAAAAATCAGCTGATTCGTAATATGTGTTTGATAAAAATCGAAAACCGGATGTTAAGGTTATGTTTATGTTTGATATAATTTTAAGATTATGTACAATGTACATTTTGTTCGATAGTTTCTGAGACTCCAATTTCTGGAAAACGTCTGTAATTAATTATCTCTTGTATTTTATTGTTAGTTGTTTATTTATCCATGTACTTATTTATTCTGTCATTGCATCAAATAAAAAATTAAACATTTTTCCAGAAATTTGACTATGATTGATGTTATTGTAATTTTAGATTTTTTATTAATTGATTACAATTATTATTAAAAACAATATTATTATATTATAATTGTAGCACAAAATGAAGAACGCAAAAATATTTATTTGCTTAGGTGTCGGAAAAACGAGCATGATAAGTCGCTACGTCGGCAACGTTTTCACGAAGCATGCAAGTCCGACAATAGGAGCATCATTTTTCACGTGCAAAGTCAACTTGGAGGATGCCAGAATTACACTACAGGTATCAAATATTTTCAATTAATAAATCAAATTTTAAAAAATATGTACATCAGTACATAATAATATCTTTTGTAAGAAATAACAACAACGAGCATTTGTTATAAAATCGATTTTGTATTACCCTAAAAATATTCTGAACTTTGTAAAAAAATAAGCAAAAGGTCAAAGAAAATAGCTCCAGTGCTCCCATTTTTCAATATATTTTTATAATTGTTTTTTGTAATACACTTAAATGTATGCCTAATAATTGCCAAGAGTATTTTTTCCTTATCTTCTTTTTTCTTAAAAAAAAAATTAAAAAATCATAATTATAGTAATCAGAGGAAAGATATTAAATGAAACGATGCATAATTTTATAATTTTGGTTTAAGATTTGGGATACGGCCGGTCAGGAACGATTTCGCTCGATGGCTCCGATGTATTATAGAAATGCGAATGCTGCTCTTTTGGTTTTTGATTTGACCAAGTATCAAACGTTCACAGAGATGAAGTCTTGGGTTACGGAGTTAAAGAGGAATATTGACGAAGCGTTGATTTTGGTACTGGTCGGGAACAAGAGCGATTTGGAGAAAGGGAGAAGCGTCGACGCTGAGGAGGCGCGAGCATATGCGACTATTATCGGTGCGACTTATCGAGAGACCTCTGCCCTTCACGATGAAGGAATCGAACAAGTTTTTCTCTCAGCCGCCCAGGGACTTTTCAGGTACTTTTCAATTTAATTTGAATTTAAATCTTTTTAGCACTTTTCACCGTTTGTCTTGGTACAGCGAGCGCTTATGAAAATCGTCATGAACTTCGTTCAGTTGATATATTTTTAACCCTTCTGAGATAAATAAATTAGATAAAATTAACTATAAAATGAATTCCAAGTCTGGAGATAATTTCGATTAAAAAATTACTATTTTGTTGTATCTGCACAATAATTCAATGCATTCAAATTATGTATCTAGCACAGGAAGAATTTATTTTCGTGAAGGTTAATATTGTGCTGTTCAATTTTTACGATGATATTAAATAGCAAAACAGCATGTCATATATTCTTGTATACGGAGTCTATAGTCATTTATCTAAAAGAGATATTTTTCTTGTTCAATTGCTCAGTAAATATGAGGATAACAACTTTAATAAAAATAATATTCTCATATTTCCTGTCGAGGGAATACTGTCAAAATTTTGTCAAATTGCTATCATCGCTTTTACTGTAATCCTTTTTTTTCATCTGCTTAGACTGAGCACGGGCAACCAGGACATAAAGAGCCTAAGAGTCTACGACTCGACGAGTTCGGGCTTATCAACCTCGGAGATACTTCAGCACACACCCTCGAGCGAGGAGAGCCTCGTAAACAATTCCATCGCTCATGGAATTCACGAAAAACCGCCAGCCTGCTGTTGACTACATTTTTAGAGACTCAAAGCTAATCTCAAAGACTCAAAAAATATTTTTTTACAAAAACAAAAATAACAAAAAAAATGAACAAAAATACTTATTTAAGAGATTTCGATCAAATTTATCAATGTGTTGTTGATAAGTAAATTAATTTACCACGTTCGGTGCTCTCGTATATTTTTCCGTAATTATTACAAACTCAATAATAACCTTTTTTATTGACTAAATGAAACAAATTTTTTTGCAAAAAATATTCGTTGTTTTTCTCGAATGAAAAATCTCATTACTGCCAAAAACGAAGATACGAGTGTAAATAATCTAGTAGCTTAATTTCTCAATGATTTACAATTTAATTTAAAAAAGTACAAAATGAAGTAATTCTCAAAATGGAGAAAATCTATTTTGTATAAAGTTTTTTGTACATCGATGATAAAATTAATAAAAATAATTCAAGAAAAAAATTGAATGTGTGTTTGAAAGTAGAAAAGGGAATTTCGTGAAAACCTAGAGGCGTTGAAATAGAGAGCTTGGGAACGCACAAGTCCTAGGTGCGAGGTTGCTCAGAGCGATTAAGAAAATTCATATTAAAGTGCGGAATAAATTTCCAGGCGTGAGAAAATATGACCCTTGTTATTGTGCGTGAGATGTCGAAGCTGAGAGCCGAGTACGGTGAAGCTGACCGGCTTACCATGTAAAACCTCATGAAAACGGTCACTTTCATGAAACGAGTTACAATTGGGTCGTACCGCACGGTGAAGCTGACCGTTTTCACGTGCTCTTAGATGAGTGTCTGGTCAACTTCATGAAAAGCGAGCTTCGAATTTTCCATCGCAGAATTATTCTTCGGGTACGAAGGAACTGAGACTCGTTTTTTCTTGGCGTAGATTCAGTCACAGATTATTACCGCTCGTCGAGCATGACTCTCTCCGTTCCTCCGATTTTTCTCATCCAACCGGATGCGGATTCATGAAATCTCGAAAACTCTGACGTGGCGAATTAATTTAATGACAACAAATATGGCAATTTTCAAATTACAATTGCAAAATCTTTCCTTTTATTTTTTTTAATTGTCAAAAATATTTTTTTGTATCAACACTTTTATCTTTTTTATATTTTTCTCGTTCTTATTGGCGAGGAGAAATAAATGACGATGGAGATGAAAATTGCTCCATGACTCACGTCTTGAAGAATTTCTCGAAGCGTGGAAAATTGTTTTCGGAAAAATATTTAGTAAACATCGAGAAAAAATGTAAACACTGCGAAAAAGATTGAAATTTCATTGACTTGATTTTGACAATGCACATTGCTTTGATCTTCACACGTTCAACAATATGTCAAATACACGAATAAATAATAATTATAAAATCAGAAAAAAATATCAAAAAATCAGCAAAATTTCGACAAAAAAATGTCACCACGGGGATCGACGTGTCCCTCGCGTGCTCTCCGCACGCACCGCTCGGTGACGAGTTAATCGTTCACTCGAGCGACAAATGATCGGCTCGCGATCTCGCACGCACCGAGCATCTTAAACAATAGGGAAAATAATTCCTCGTCTCCTCGGCGACGTTAAAAACAAAGAAATCGAAACGCGTCTAATTGGCCCTAACGAGTGACGAAACACGAAACCGATGGACGAAAAATCATTGTGACCGCACCTGTTGCATTTTGCATTGCATGCCGACTAATCTATATTTCTTTCTTTTTTTTTCTTATTATCATCATCGCATCCTCATCACGTCGCGTCGCTCCCTGTATCGAAAGTTTAAAAAAAGAAGAACTCACTCTCTCTGCTTCTCTCCCTATAAAACCCTGTTACAATTTTCACTCACTCCCAGTCTCTACGCACGCGCGATCAACAATTATTCGCAAAATTTTTTAAAAATTTATTATTAATAAATTAATTTAAAATTTTTTTTTAATTTTGCCTTTTGTCGTTTTTATTACTTTTTGTTATTGTTATTATGGAAATGAGAAAATTTATTCGAGCGTATTTTCGAATTTTATTAAATCTTCAAGTCTGCATCTTCGTCGCCTTGGAATTCGCTCGCGGACAGGATCTCAGGATCGACAATCAACTGAGAATTCTCGCGAATGGTAATTAGAATGGAGACGACGTAATTCTGTAATTATTTTTTTTTCTCGTTTTTTTTTTTTATAGTTTTTTCTTTGGCTATCGGAAATAGCGTGACGTCATCGGTGAATGAACTCTTTGCATTTTTAATCACTGCTAGAAACAATGCGAAAACGTTTTTGTTTTTTTGGATTTGTGTCGTTTATTTTACATGGGGTATGTAATTAAAATGATTTACGATTTCTGTACGATAGTCTGAAATCGGTGTTTATTTTTTAAATTGTATTTAAGGGTGTATAAGACTTTAAAAAATTATAAAAATTCGCTAAAATTTGGTGACTTTATATGATTATGAATATAAATAAAATCTTTCTTGAAAATGATTTGATGAGGAATCAAGAGATATTTTATTCTAAAATTTATTCAATTTAACTTCTTGTGAAAAATTCACAAATTTGCTTTGAAAATTTATTCAAAACATTAATTTTTGTTCAGAATTTTTTTTTTGTCATTGGCAATAATAAACAATGTTAATAACCAAGTTAAAGAACCATTGAATATCATTTCAAATAAAATTTCTATTTTTTAACAGGGAAGCAGAAAAATTCATTATGAAAAAGTGTCATAATAAATTTTTAACCATACATCTGGTAATATTTAAATTCTTTTATAAAAAATTTACAGATCATGGAAATTTCGGAACGAAAAAAAAAAATATTTTTTTATTTTTTGAGGACATCGAATAATTCTGAATTTCTGAATATATTTTTTTCTAGTTTTTCTAAATATCTTTGAAAACAGTCACATAAAATGAAAAGAGTTTAAAAAATGTTTTTATTATCATGAAAATGCAACTCAAGTATCTATTTGTACCCAAAAATCAATCGGAAATTCAATTTGTTAACTTTTTTATCATACCATCATTTTTTTACTTCCGTTCAGAATAATTAGCGTTTGAATTCGTCGTTTTGTTCTTTACATTTTTATTAGATTGTTATACCAGAATCGCGATCGGATCGCGGCTGGCTAGCGAAAGTATCATTTCAACTACAATGAGCGATTCTCTTGCGGATTGCGAGTCGACGTGTTCGAAAAAAGGAAGCGATTGCGATGGATTTAGCTTTGGGTGAGATTTCGTGAATTTTACCTGTACAAAGTACAAACAAATAACTAAACGATATCTAAAAATAATCTAACCATTATTAACAAAATTATTGATTATACATGAAAATCCCAAAAAATTTTCACTGAGACAATAATTCAAATAATAATAAATAAACAATTAAAATTAATAATTATTAATGATAATCAAAATCACCAATAAACATTTTTTCAAATAAATGCTTTTTATATTTTATAAGTAAAGATACAAATATGTGTACAATGTGCGCAGGGTGGATTCTCGGGGAAAGGCGAGTTGCACCCTTGGCAGAATAAATCGAGGAGAAAATAAATCTTTCGATTTCGTTCCTGATCGCGATTCGGACATTTATGAGAAGCGATCGAGAACTCAATCGGGCTGTCAGCACGACAGATTATTTAAGTTCAGTAACTTATTCGGTAATGGGCGATCGTTTGGAAATAAATCGAGCTTCTCAGCACGAAAAATAAACGAGAAATCAATATTCTCATCGTCCCTGCTGGACAATTTGAATTCGATCTCCAGATCGAATAATTCGAATTTCGAGCCGAAGCGGATCTCGTTCATTCGGGGCGGCTGGTACTCGCCGATCGCTGACGATGATGACACGAGACTCTACGATATTTTGACTAACAAAAAAGATCACGTACAGTTTCATCCTCATTTCGAGAATAATTTTGAGAAAAATATTCCTCAAGACGTAAAAAATTATTTTTCGGAAAATATTTACGAACCTCCACAACCAAGCTTTCATCAAAATATTCATCCAATTTTCAACGATCCTGGAACTCATTGGTTTCAAAATTTTGCTGCTTTTGGAACGAGAAGTGATTTTCAACTGGATAAACCGAGAGGCAAGTTTTTTTACTTTTTTTTCAACTCAAATTTGATAGTTATCAAAAATAAATAAATATCTAAAAATAAGCAAACAAATTGACATTAATAATTTCTTGATAAATTCACAATGAATAAATGCTTCAAAATAGAAGAAAAAAAGAAAAAATTAATCATTTTTAAAAATGTTTAAGAATATTTCAAAAAATCGATATATTAAAATTGCCAAGAAATTGGTAAAATTGATAATATTATTTTAAAAAAAATGTTATTTAATTCTGAATTGGATGGGTTCTAAGTGTAAAAAGTGCGTGAACGCGAGGGGATCGGCTTATCGTAGGCCTGTGATCTCGGCAAATTGCGCTAATAGTCGTGCCCAGGACAATGTTTGTGAAAAAAGAAAAAAAAAAGAGAAAAAAATTCTCCCGGGTGGCAAAAGGCTTCGCGTGGCATTGACACGCTTTTGGAGCGATCTGCAGCGATCGACTTCCGTTCAGGAGCTTCGAGTGTAAACATTAAATAAACCATTGAAATAATAATAATAACAGTAATAATAAATTATTCAAAAAATAATAATAATAAACTGATTTAAATAAAAATACGAATAAAATTTTTAATAAAAAATATTTCTTCTGCATATCTAAAAGATTGATTTGATAAATTATGAAGGAAAAAAAATTTCTTTGAATTCCAAGAGTATATGAAAAATACTAATGAAGAAATTAAAATAAAAATAAGACAGGCGAAAATATTCAATTATTTGGCGCCGAGCGTGAAATAATTAGGACGAATGAGATTTGACTAGATAAAGCGTGGGAGAAAATTTTTGAGGGTCGAGAAAAAAAATCAAGGTCTTTTTTTCTTTAAGGAGAATCTTTTTTTTTTCGTCGAATCCCCACTAAAAATCGAGCGAGAAAAACCTTGAGGGGCGATCGACTCGAGGACGTATAAAAAGGAGCCGACACTAATCTCGCTCCGCCATTTTTTGCCGGGAAAGCAAAATAATCGCTTCCCAAAGTTTTTCCTATTTTTTTCTTTCAACGCTCTCCGACGACGTAAAATGTTGTCGAGAATTCATCAACTGTTGAATTTTTCGCTCGTTAACAATTGTTGCATCGATCTTATAATCTTCAGTTACTGCCAATAGTATAAATATATTATTCGACGTTATTTTAAAAAAATATTGAAAAAATGAGTGCTACGAGTTTTACAACTTTTTCCTATTTTTGGAGTTTTATGAACGTTTCTCCGACGAGTCGAGACGCTTCGACAAAGTGGCTGTGTTTTTTAAATATTTTTTTCATCATTATTAATGTACTTGGAGCCCGATCGAGCTCGGATTTTCGATATGATGATTGTGATCGTGAGTTTTTTTTCTTTTTTTCGTCGTCGTTCCAAATTTTCTTCATTATTGCTTCTTTTTTTTATTATTATTCAACTTCATTCGAATAATTCAATTATTGCTCTCATTGGGTAATATTTTCATTAAAAACTATACGTTTTTGTTTCATTCGTAATTAGTAATCAAATATTATCTAGTCAATATTGAGAATAATTTATAATAATGTAAAATATTGTTATTGTTCCCATGAGTAATAATGGGACTCAGTTTATTATTTACTTTATTAAAAATGTGACTTTGTTTATTAATTAGTTTATTTATTCATTACTTTATATATGAAATTATAACTTTTACCTACTAGAAACTTGAATATCGTGAGAAAAATATGTTTGGTCGGTTTCGCAGCCTGCTATCGGAAGCTGATGACGGGAAGGCGGCTGTCGGATGATCACGTGATGCGAAACGTCGCTTGCGAAAGAATCGAGGAGTGTCACAGTCTGTGCGAGCACGAGAGCTCCTTTGTCTGCGATGGTTTCAATTACGGGTAACTCAATCTCAAACTTTTTTATTCTAACGTTTTTTAAATCATTATTTTAATAACAAAATATTAATTTTTTATTTTGACTTGGCAGAAATTGCAAAAAAAGTTGGAAAAACGATAAAAAGATGCAACAAAATGTGTTGAACGGATTTCAAAATTTTTAAGATATGACGAAGTGGATAATTGGACAAAAAATTTTAACATGTCAAAAATCTCGGAAATGGAAAAAATTTCGTCAATCAAAAATTGCAACATATGTTAAAGGATTGCACATTTTCAAAACAATTTTGTAAAAGTTCTCGATGTAATTTGATTAAAATATTTATAGAATTCGAGACTAGAGCAAAAAATTCGAAAATGTTGATTTATTTTTTATGTGATTTTGCGCTGTGAAATTGATTTCTCAATTTGATATAAATTTTGAGGAAAAAGATTTTATGGTACAAATAATAGACCAGAAAAAAAACTGAACATATTTGGAAAAATATACTAAAACTTTTCAAGAGTCTGAAAATATTTAACAAAATTCAAATTTCATCATTAATTTTAAATTTAAAAAAAAATGTAATCTTAATCTTTCGTTACCTCGACAGGCAACCGGATGCTTCAAAATTTTACAGTAAATCTCGAAGCTTCGTCTGCGGTTTAACATCATCTGGATCATCAGCAAATTCAGACGTACCTCGAAATTTCATTGAGGATAGTCGCTACGACTATTACGCTCGTGACTGGACCTGTTCGGATAGACCTCGACGACCCCCGGACCTTAACGATCGCCCGATCTACCGAGGGACAAATTTCCCGGGAGGTCACGATCGAAGTTATCACGACACGAATCAATATCCGATCTCAAGAAATCGACCTTTCAGCCCGAAAAATCATTACATACCGAACGACATCAGAGTCCCAAACTATTACGAGAGAAACGATGACAGATCGGTATCGAGAGTCCGGAATAATAACGAAAAAAATCGACCATCGGTTTACGGCGATCCATTTTTTTACAAGAGTCAAATAACGATCGATCGAGATCGAAATTTTTACGACGACGTCAAATTTCCGGTTTCGAGAGATCGAAACAATAATATTGATAAAAATCGGTTTCCAGCAACCGAACGGGGCTCGTATCTCCCTCAGAGGCGACCCGATTTTAATTATTCACCTTCGTACATCGATTACTATCCGGCTAATTATCCGAAGAGTCGAGACCGCGATTACGAGAGCTCGAGACGATTCGACGATAAAATCGAGAGGAACGGTTTGTTGCCCACCTCGTATGGACGATTTTATCCGCATCAGGATTTTGAATATCGTCCTGGGGATGAACGAAATCGCTGGAGAGATTTGTATCCTCGTCCCGAATTCGATTTACGCCCTGGGAGAAAATTTCATCCGGGAACGCAGTCGTGTTGTCCCCCAGACGAGAAAACCGGATGGAAAAGTTTACCCGAGGCCGGACATCGTTATCCTCGGCCTGGAACAAATTTTCGTCCGAGGGACGAACACAATCGTCCGGTCGCTGGCTCGCACTGGAGACCGATTTCAAAGCCACAATGGCTACCGCAGAGTCCGAAAGTTTGTTCGGTACGGACTTTGATGGGGTTCAAACTCTCGAGGAAAATTCTCCTTGATGAATTCACCGTTGAGGATGTTCAGCAGTGCGAGATGCTCTGCTCCCGAAAGGGGAATTGTCACGTTTTCGCGTACAGGTAAGTTTTTTCTGAGCAATTGAACATGAAAAATCAAAATTATTTTGATTAGTAAATTAGTAAAATTATTGAATTCCAGACGACAAACTTTTGGTATTACGAAAACAGGAACAAATAATTAAAAAAAGGATATCTTTAAAAAAAAGAATACACTCCGTTTTAACAAATAATAATTGTAATTAATATATATTAATTTATAAATATAAATAAATGATTGCAATTATTATTTGTTAAAACTCAGTGTATTATTTTTATTAAAAGATACTCTTTTCTTTAAAATATTTGTTAATTGTTGTTAACAATTGTTAATAAATAATTATTAATATTGATTGTACTCATAGACGTTTACCGTTGCAAAGACGAGAGACGACTGACTGTTTCTTCGCCCTCGCGTCGACCGCGTTCCCCCTCCAAGAGCAATGCTTCGATCCGATTGGCCGATGCGCACTAAGTTGGGCCTCGGCCGATTCGGGGAACTCGCTCGACCGTTGTGAAAATTTCGGGAATTGTCTCTCCCCAAATTGTCAAAACATTTCTCGGTATTTTAGCCGACAAGTTATTGTGATTGAAAAAGAAGTTTTACATTATCTATTTTATTGATCTTGGATGAGGTTCTAGATAACAATTCATGATATATTACGCCAGGAACATTAATGTTCAATGAATTAAACAAATCTTTCAAAACAACCACTTTTTATTTCTTACATATTTTTCAAAATTTATTTTAGATATTCATTAGCACCGAGTGCTCCAACCGCCAATTGCCTCTTTAGCAACATTGCCTTCGAGAAATTAAATTTCTACACCGATTTGGAACCAGAAAGAGACTACGATGTTTACGCGATCATGGGAGACTCAAAAAGTTGTGCGGAATCAAAAAATTCAATTCCTGGACAGACGGGAATGCAGAGACGTTCCTCCGAAGGTTCAAGTTTCCATTTTTCAATTTTCACTACTGAACCTTTTTTATCCACTAAATAATTTTACAATTATTTAAGATAAATTATAATTGTCTAATAATTTTTTTTAACACTTTTTCATTATTAAAGTTCTTTATTAAAAAACAAAACAAAAAACATAATAAAAATTTTATAAAAAAATAATAAATAAAAAATTTTAAATGTTTTTCCCAGAGTGCTTTTGGAGAGTCCGAAGTGATTGCGAAATACCACCGAGTCTAGTTCGAAAGGAACTCCGAGTAGAAAATGGTCTAGGCGAGTGTCAAATGGCTTGTCTATCGTCTCGTCTCTTTACCTGCAGAAGTTTCGTTTTCAGGTTTTTTTTTCTACTTGTTATATTAATCTCGATTAAACTTCCCCAATTAATGGAATTTCAATTTTTAATTATCATCACTAATTAATTAATCAATTGATATTGTACATTGTCAATTAATTAATTATTATTTACTTTTAAAAATAATTGTCCTGATTTTGTTTTTAGATACGACTTGGAATCAAAAGCGAATTGTTTTCTAAGCGATTGTTCAACGAGGGAAATAATTGCTGCCCTCGATGCTGGTAGAACTTCGAATCAAAATGCACCGAGCGAACTGTACGAGCGAGGAAGCTACGGAAGAGGATGCGAACCTTATCCCTTTGCTCCGATTTATAATTCCGTTAATTTTCGAGAAAAACCACGTCCCGATGTCCAGGGTATTTTCATTTTGTTTTCTTATTTTATTAACAAAAATATTGAAATTTTAATTATTTAATTTTATTATTTTTTTATTCTATGTTTATCTTTTTTTTTCATTTTTTTATATTCTAAAGATATTTTCGTTTAATTTATTATTTTATATCAAGTCCGTTTTATTTTGACAGATTGTTATTCGGGGTATAATTCAGGATGCAAACTGAGTCCTTATGCGATCGCCTCGATGAGTCGAGTTGACACGGAAAACGAGTGTCGTCGCCAGTGTTCCAGAATGAGACAGAGTCCACATTCTCCAAATTGCATGTCTTTCACTTATCGGTGAGAATTTCAAATAAATTATGTAACTGAACCAATTACATTATTTTGAAAAAATACAAAATTAATTACATCAATGAACGTAGAAATCATTTTATATCTATTGTATATTTATACTTTGCAATACGAAATTTGAATTTTACAATTTATATTCATGTAATTGTATGGTATTGAAAAAAATGACTTCATTCAAAACATCAGTTTGCGTGTCATATTTTTAAATAATAATTTTTTTCAATAAATAATTCACACACACACACAAACAATATATAACAGAGCTTAATTGTTTTTTTAGTAAATTATTTAGTAAATAATTAAATAAAAATTGTTGATAAAATGTTAGAAAACTATTGAGTATCGTTATAAATAACAAAAAAATGACAAAAAAATTCACCTTTGTAACTCAACAGAACTCAATTTGTAATTCAACAGAAAGGCAAAAGCTAAATTTTAACAAATGCGAAGAAAAAAATATAAAACTAAATAATTTAAACATGCATACACGTCAATACGTAAAATAAATACGTAAGTCATTAGATAAAGTAAACAAATAATTATATAATTAATATTTTCAGAGTAGGCGACGCAGAACACGGTGACAATTGTTACCTGAGCGATATTCCTCGTCGAGATTTGAGACCCGGAGTTGACTACACCTTGGATGATAAATACGTGACTTACGCTTGGAAGGAATTGGAGCCGCAATGCTCATTTTATAGTGGTTTTACGGATGACGATCCGAGATCGAACTTCGGATTTTACAGACCGGAAAATCGGCCGAATTTCGTTCCGATTCCTAACGATAACCCTCAACATCATCCTGTCGCGGATGTTTACGCGTATAACACGCTACTTCTTGCTACGTCATCTCCAGTGTTTGACAAACCTGAAGAACAACCCCATGAGGATATCCCGAATTACGATCCTCAACATCCTGACGTTTCACTAGATCCATTCGACCGTTCGTTTTATCATCAATTAATATTTTTTTATAGAATTTTAATGCATTATTACAGTTATAGAATTTATGAAATTCATATTATTTTAAAATATAAATAATATAAATGTAAAATATAAAATTCTATAATAATACATTGTGCACCGCGGAGACGAGGAATGACGAATTTTACGTCGCGCAAGGAGTTATAATTCGCCCTCGTCTCCAAGGTCTACACGATAGTTTATATACCAAGAGCGCGTTTTCCTCACTTTTTCGAGCGTCTTTTGGGGACGACAATGTTGAAAAAGTGAGGAAAACGTGCTTGCGGTATATAATAGTACATTGTGCACCGCGGAGACGAGGAATGGCGAATTTAACGCCGCGCGCGATGTTTACAGTACGAGTCGTAGCTGAGTGCTGTAAGCATCGCGCAAGGAGTTATATGAGCCCTCGTCTCCAAGGTACACGCGACAATTTATATACCAAGACAGCATTTTCCTCTCTTTTTCGAGCGTCTTTTGGGGGCGAGAATCTCGTGAAATGAAAGTGAGGAAAACGTGGTTGCGGTATATAAATTTTATATAATTCTATAAATTTTATATTTTTATAGAATTGTATACCGAATATGAACGTAATATAAAATATGTTTACGTTTCAGCTGACAGTTTTTCAAACTTCAATCGTCACTATACGGTCAGCGGCTATCCATGCAAGCGTGGAACTAAATGCGAAATGAATAAGATCGCAGGTTTTTGGTCGTGTGAGCCTGAAGGTGCGGAGCTCGGTTCTTGGGACTATTGTTGTGAGCCGAGCAATCATTGCGGATACTCTCAAGGTTATCGATATCCTTGGTAAGAGAATTTTAAAAAAGTTTGTTTGCAAAATCAACAATTAAAAAAATTAATTTATTTTTAATATTAATCATAGGTGTTACGTTGGCCCTTCGGAGGACCAGTGGCGTCCGTGCAGTGACAAATATTACCCCTACTTGCCGAGACCACGACCAGGAACATACGGACACGGTTCTTACCGATCGAGCGATACCGATCGGCAAGACAGGGATCCGTCTTACCGACCATCGGCCGGTAACGGTCGTCACTGGCCGATCATTTTTGTGCATCCGATTGCGCCGCCCAACGCTACCGATTCCGTCGCTCTTCCCGACAATCGCCGAAATTACGACGATTCATGGAACACCGTGAATGCAACGAACACGACAAATTCGCCGAGTCTCGAGCCCGAAAATTCGAATCGATCGAGATCCAATTCGTCCTCTTTGACTCTTCAACGACATATCAACAAAAGTCATCTGAAAAGACGCGGCTTGGTCTCGAACGTTACGATAGAAAATAACGGGCGCACCAAATATTCGAACGATAAAGTTCAAATTACTGTCTTGCAGACCGAAACAAGCAAAAAAGAATCTACGTTACCAATTGATAAAATTGAAAAGACGGAAGTTGATTTTGGTGGACTATTTTTGAAAAAGAAAAATTTGAGCAAGGTGGATGGGAAAATCAACATGGGAAAAATCGAGAGAGTTACCAAAGCCAGCGAAACACGTTCTCGATAGACTTTTATGCGAAAAAAAATTTTTTTTCACATACGTATAAATAAATTTTTTTTTACACTTGTATATCATTCAAAATGTATTTTTTCTTCTTCGTAGTCGTCGATCTACCTCTCTTTGTAAATCTTAGCGATAATATTATGAAAATACCGAAAAATAAAAGCAATTTTCAATAATGAATCGTTTTCTAATTTTTTCAATGAAATAGTTTCTTGCAAAAATAAAAAAAACCTAGACGCCTTATTAATTGGAAATTAAACGCTCTGAAATAAATGCGATATATCGTTTTTAGATAAATATACTCGTTTAAAAGTGTGTTTGGGGTAAAAATTATTTGATGTGCGTACATACATGTGCGCATGCGCGCCAACCCATTTTCGTGAACTCATATCGAACCACGAATTCTTCTCCCATAATAAACTCAAAATTATATATATACAAAGTATCTGCACGAAAAAAATAAATATTTTCACGTGAATATTTAATAATTTCTACATTAACATCAATAAACAAACTGCTCCAATAAGATTTGAAAATCGAAAGCCCACTGCTCTGAAAAAAGCGTTATGCATGTATTTCCGGTTCGGTCCTATCCGGCGTCCGGCGTTCCTTTTTATTTCGTTCCAGTCGTTGTTGTTGTTGTTTGTATATCGCTGAAGCGCGGCGTCGAACAAAAATTCTCTAATATCTGTGACTCTTGTAACTTTTAATCATTTACGAATCGGTCAAACGAATGTTGCCGTTGTGAGATCGTTGACTATCGAGAGAATAGAATTCTACTCAAACATTGCACAATAACAATGGAAGCGGGAAGTGGACGAAAGGTTGGAGGTTATATTTACCATTATTTTTACTTTGAAAATGAAATAAAATGTTCTAGAATTTCATTCGTATCGATCTTACAACAATGAAATGGAAATTTTATTCTTCAAAAAAAGATGAAAACTCGCTTTATTACAATAATGCCAATTCATTTTTTTTTCTATTCCCTCCAAACCTCAACTGTTGATTACATTAAATTTCAAAACATAGGTCGGAGAGATCTTCACTGCGGCAGGTGCAGCGTTCAACACCCTCGGAGAGCTCACAATGCAGCTACATCCAACTACGGATTCACCCGCAGGGTAAATACCAAAATTTAATCCTCTAAATTCCCAAAGAAAAAATCGAATTGAACATACTCTGTACGACTTCGTACCCACACAACAAAAAAATCAAAATCTCACAGAAAATGGACCGACGAGGAAATCGAGATGTTACGACGCTCTGTTAAGACTTTTGGCGAAGATTTGAACAAATTGAGCGAACATATCAAAGGACGAACAGTGTAAGTTTGAATGATAATAAAAACAATAATAATACTCTGTACTTATACTATTATTATTGTTATTATTACGGAAAATACCGAAAAACAAAATTTTTGGTTCAATTTTCACGTGAAACGAGAAATCTAAGAACACATTCTATCATCGTGAATATTAAAAAATCAAAGTAAACATGAATAACAAATAAGAAATACTAATTCTCTTTTTTTGTTTCAGATCACAAATTCGTTCGACATTGAAGAAAAAGGCTTTCGAAGAGGCTGGCGTACCAATGAGAAATCAACAGACGCAGCAAGTAGCGAAACAGCAAACACCGAGTTTAGCGGCTGGCAATCAAAGTCTCATGGGAAAATCCGCGGAAGTAACGCTAAATATGCTCAACGCGCCAGAGTCCGAGGTGGACGTCGAAGGCTTACCGGACGAGTGCCAGGTGAAGCTCGAATTTGAGGGTGCGACGGAGGAAGTGGCTTCGTAATAACGAGAACGTGGCGAGATAACAAAAAAAAAATAACAATATTCAAAAAAACGAACGACAATTTTGCATCTCGATTGTCATCATTGCTATCTCTCGATGTAACATCGTTCATTTGAAATTCGAGGAACGTTGAGTGAATCAATAGCGAGAGGCGAAAATTAGCTAAGAAAGAAATGATAAAAGGACAGTTATTGGACAACGATAAAATGTAAATTTATCAATGTATTTTATTACGTAAAAGATAAGCTGTGAGAAAACAAAAAGTCGAAAATTAGCAATTTATTGAAAACAGTTCGTTTATTTTTGTTTGTAAAAAATAATTGATATAAAAAGATTCGTGGCGATTCCATAAAGTGCGAAAAACGTTTGAAACAAATTTATTTATTTTTTTTATTTGATTTTTCGTCCAGTTATGTGACAATTTTGCGATAAATACATTGAATTTTTAGCTTACCACCTGTCGATAGAATGAAAAATTTTCAAGCGGTAAAACAGTCTCTTCTCGTTTCTGTCGGTAACGAAGAAACAACCGTTTTGAAAATGTTTTCTTCGTCTATTTTCTCGGACATCGGGGGTGGGCCGGCGGCTCACCGGTAACGATTCGCTGACGCAGCGGCGGCACAGGGTCAGGGGGGAGGCTAAATAAATCCGCGGTACACCGGGGAAGACGCGGCTTGTTGTCGCAACGGAGACCGGCCCGTGGCTGAGCTCGAACATGAGCTGGGCGTAGACCTTACTGTGATTAAAACAAATAAGAATCAAAATTAAATAGAGAAGAGAGAGAAGAAGAAGCAACTGCCGAGCGGGGTAGAGAAATTGGAGGGGAAGAAAAACGTACCTATGTGCTCACGCGCGCCGGATTTTATAAATAGAGCAGATGAGTTAGACGCGCCGGACTCGACTATTATAGAATTTTACATGCATACTTTTGGTAAAGCGTGACGCGCCGGAGAACGTTGCATTTCAATTTTGATTTATCTTTAGTCTGTGACTGTTTTTCTTTAATTACTTTTCGTTGTTTTTTTCGTATATCAAATTTGTTTTCGAATTTTCTCGTGAACGAAAACAATGATGTGAGCATATAATATTTTCCGAGTAATAGTAAAGTCTGTTTTCTTGGTTCTGTGACTTTGTGAGGCTGGATACGAGCGTGAAAGAATTTTGTTTATCTCGTCTCGTGTGCCTGTGTTGAGTGAGAGGGCGTGGCGCTCGAATTTTTAATAGAAAATATACTAATTGTTCTCGAATCGAGAGTGAAATTTTGTTACGGTTCGACGCTCGAGTCCTCGATTGAACGTTTCGTATCTCACGCGCGGGTGTAAAATATTTTTTTTTTTTTCGAGTCTGAAGATAAAATTGATTTCTCAGAAAATAGTCTTCTGTGGGTTAGAAGGCGGATTGCTGCTCAGTAACAAGGATTATGTTCGATTACGAAAATTAACGTGTGGGCGGGAAAAGAATTAACCTTCGCATTTAATTTCTCAAGTTAGTTCATGCCCGGTGTACCGGTTGGACTGGACGAGAGCCGGCTCTTGGACAATTAATAAAAGTAACGAGATATACTGCGAGAAAACTGAGCTTTGTAGGATCGGGTATCCCGGGTAACGCGAGATTTTGTATACGACGCCGTGCACCATTTTGTATTAATAAGGCCGCCATCTTGTACACGAGATGATACCTACCCATTTCTTCAAGTTTTAGACATAACTTTCGTGTGTAACTTGTAACTTGTAGCGAAAACGCTTCTACCTATATGTAAATATAAATATATACAATATATTTTATACACACGCTGCCATTTTGTTTTTAAATAGCCGCCATTTTGTGTACAATAAGACTTTGTGATAATTTCTTCAAGTTTTCGGATGTAGATTCTTGTATTTCATTTCTAGGCGTTGTAAAAAAAAAACTACATACGTTTTTTGTATCGAATTTTTCGAGATGCATCGCGATTGAAATCTGCAAACGAAGATGGCGCATGCATATGCCCGGCGAACCGTGACAAATTCTTTTTTCTACAGCGCACATGCACGAGTTTTATTTTTCCTCCGCGATATGCAGTCGCGTTTTCTAGTGGTTAATTATTATTTTTATTCCCTTTGGCCGCTCTAAAAAGTCATCGATGTGTGCAGAGAAGCGACGACGCGCGCGATAGATTTCCCACCGCTCCCGCGCGCGCGTCCCCTCTCGCGCTCCGTTGATCGCATTCCTCGTCAGTACAGTTCGATGATTCACAAGCGAAGTCTCTACTTTTTATCAACTCCGTCTTATCTCGCGAAAAAAATCTAGGAACCGCTTTTTTTTCGCCGAAAACTCGCCATTTCCGGTTTTTCCGAAAAAGGCGGGAAATTCAAATTCGAAAATCATGAAAAGGCCGTTAGCGCGCCTTTACCGCGTGCTTAACGATTTTTTCTTGGATCGCGCGATCTTTCTCGTCATTGGTAGCAAGATAAGATAAAATACCTCTAATCTACAGCGGTTAATTGCCTTTTCATTGGTTTTCGCTGATGAGAAAATGGGAGTGAACGATAATGTCGACGTTTTTTTAGTTTTTCTTGATTTTTCGAGTCTATTTGTCGGTTATCGCGCGTGAGATATGGACGAGCGTCCCAAGATCGAGGTTCTCCGCGTCCCGTCCATCGAGAGACGAAATTCTCGTGTCTTCGACGGCGTGCAATTGCGAGCTGCTTACAGCCACGTACGAGTCGGTACTTACTGTCCGGAGATCGAGATCGACAACGAAAATTCAAACATGTGCGAAAACAAGCCGCCAATGGCCAGCAGCCAATCGCGAAAATTCAAAAAGTAAGTTTTTTCGGATATCTTCAATTTTTCCATCGTTTCAATAGCGGTTTCCATTTTTGATTTTTATATTCTTTCAGAAATCTGGGTCCAGTATCAAGACTGTTGAGGCGTCGACATCAAGGAACGTGCCTCGCAACCAAATCCTGTGATAACATTTACAATGTCAACCGAAACAGCAATTCCCTCGATTGGCGAATTGGACAATCGGTAACGGAGTCAGGCAAGTTTTTCATAGCGGCGACGCCCCCAAGACTTGGAAATTATTCATTGCTCTCGAAAAGCATTTGATTAATATTATAAAACCCATATGACGCGTTTACCACTGTTTATCAATAAAAAGTTCATTTTTTTCTTGATCTGTGTATCTTCAAATAATAATGTAAAGAAAACGGAAGAAAAATCATGATTTATGTGTTCTCTCAGCTTTTCAAGCTCGAGGAAGTAGCCTCGATTGGCGAGTAGCTAGGAATGTGAATAATCCGGAATGGCGAAATTCTAGCCGTAGCGCCGAACAACTGTCACGCAGTCCTAATAATTTAACATCCGGTGGACTGAACACACCAAGTGCCAAGTAAGCGAATCAATTCAGTATTCTTCCAGCATTGAAGACTTTTTTAATATTCATTTCAAGTGTATATAGTTTTTAAGGTGGCCCATCAGTGACATCGCTAGTCAAAGTCGTGACGTCACAAAATTTTATGCCAAATATCATAACTTTTAACAAAATGTACATTTAAA